>JANTCA010085997.1:0-14106 GCA_024741275.1 Chironex yamaguchii | reverse complement strand
TTGTGCTGGCTCAGACATGGTGAACGATTTTTCTGCTTCAAAGACGTGAACTAAGATGCTAAAGTAGACACGATTATCTCGCTTTTAAAAGAGCTGTTGTTTTCAAGCGCTTGGCGGACGTCTTTGAAAGCAGCCTACTGCTAACCTTGTCGTCCTCAATGGCGTCTCTCGCCTTTGCTCCTGTGTTTTCTTGCCTTCATTTCAGCCTATGTTTGGTGCTAAGGTAGCTGCTTTTAGTTCTTTTTGGCTTTGCCAACAATTTGCAGGATCTGGTGCTCACTAAACACTAGGTAATTTGAGCGGAATTTCATATAAGTATGTAAAATTAGAAAAAAATTACATGATCTGTCTTTATCCAAAGTGAAATCTTATTATGTTTTGGGGATGATCTGAATGAAATCCTTGATGATAGACTTCTTTTTCGGTAAAACCCCAATTTATGAATAATAATTCTGGCCTCGTGGATTTTGCGCTTTCAGAGTGCTTCTAGTTGTAATCACTTACTGCAGGGAGCTTAGCATTCTTAGACTATCATATATTGCTTGTAATTCAGATGACATGTTTTATCAAAATAAAACAAAATAACGATAAAAAATAAAATAAAATAAAGACAGTGGCGTTTCGTGTAGATTCATAGCACAGACTTTGGCTCATTTTAGATCACAACTGTTACGCATATGTACAGGACGTTTTATGCCTGGGAACCAAAGTAGTAGATAAAAAGTACACAACGCAATACATGAATTGTGGTGGGTAAGCACTGTTACCGTAATGCTACGCATTAGAAAACAATCAATCAATCAATCAAACAATCAGCTACTAGGACACAACATGCACTTCCATATATGACATAAATGGGAGATACATGCCTTTTATACCATATGTAAACAAGCAACAGACGAATCGACATGAGGGATGAATGTAAATCAGTACGAACATGGGCTCTAACACATGACTGTAGCATAACCAAACCATCTCGAGAATATATTTATTACCTAATCAGGACGTTTTACAAAGAAAACATTTTCAAATCCACGTACGTTGACAAATTCAATTAAGATAAAACAATAAAAACGTAACTCATCAATACGTTGCTGATAACATGCTTAAATGATCAATAATTATCATGTGAGGTGTACACTGAATAATACATTGTAAAATTGGACTATACTTCTAAGAGTTCGCTTACGTGTCTGTTGTTTGAAAAGAATTCGTAAATTCAAGCATTAAAAAGCCCATACAGTGTATAAAAAAGGAATTAGACGTACTGTTTCTTCTAGTGTTAACAAATATTTGCTACAATTTACTCAGCAAGGAATTAATTTCTTTTTGCGATTGTTCATCCTAAAATGGAGAATGATGGTAAACAGTGTAGTACAACGTGTTTTAGTGGCGAGGATAACATTGTGACCACAATACAGTGTAGTATAATACGTTCTAAAATAATATAGTGTGATATAGACGTGTATAGAGTAATGCCACGTAGCCTAATACGTTGAAGTAGAATTCGGTGTTGTATAATATGGTCTATAACATGTTTTAGAATGATACGGAGTAGAATACATTATTGTATTACAATGTGCCAAATAATGCTCTGTAATACAGTACAATAAAGTGTGTACGATGTGGAGTTGTATGTAGCTGCGTGTTACAATGCACTGCACTAGGACAAAAACTTGTAATATAATATAACGTAGTACCATGTACTGTTGTTTAATCAAGTACCAAGCGGTATGCAGTATAATAAAGTGGAAAGATCCAGTGCACTGTTGAGCTTTGCAAAGTTAAGCACTACAGTTTAGTGTTCCAGAAATTAACAGTGCATCCAATTAATATAATTGAGATTAGACAAATGTTAATTTTATGTTAAGCAAGTAATGCAATAGTTTCGAGCATATAGTATATTTCCCTCTTTAAATTTTGAGGTTTGATGATTTTCAAGTTCGGGACGAGGTTCGATGGGACAAACGCGACACCAGTGATTATTACTGAAATTGCTTATTATAATAAGCATCGTTCGTACACCAATCAACTTTAATGTCACTGCTATCACTAGATCTCATTTATTTGGTTCCAAAAATTTTCCTTGGGATATCAAAAGGGTCGTTATCAGCGTATTATTTACGCGAAACAGCCCTCTTTCGCTCTTCCATTAACTGTATAAACAATAATATTTTTCGTGTTATCCTTGTCTTAAAGGTATTTTCTGCTTTATTGTTTAACTGTACCAGTTATTAAAGTGGCCCTTACATTGTCAACGTTGAAAAACACGACTTGAGCGTAGTACAGTGTCATGTTGCGTATTACAGTACTTTGCAGTCGTAGTGGTGTGGTACATGGCAGTGTGGTTCATCATGGCGCTTTGCACTGTAGTGTAAAGCAATGAAGTGCAGTACAGTAAAGTTCATTCTGGTTTTGTACTGAGTACTGACACCTCTTGTAATAATCTAGAGCAGTGGTCCCCAACCTTTTGTGTGCCAAGCACCGGTTTCAAAGTTTAAGAACTTTTCTGAGGACTGGTGCATGGATAAGTGGCAGATTTACAAATTAAAACTTAAACATCGGGTCTCTAAGTCGTTATATTTGAACTAGTTTAGGTTCTTACAAAACATATACATCAACAAAAGTAAAAAGAAAAACCCGAAACACTAAAATTTATTAAAATGTAAATGCCGGACACCAATGACACTTCAAAATGTTTACACCAAAGAAACTGTTAAAAACAAAAGTGCAAAAAAATGCTGTCATCCCACGGCCCAGTAGGAATTTCTCTACGGCCCGGTGCTGGTCCGCGGCCCGGTGGTTGGGGACCCCTGATCTAGGGCAAGGGATTCAAGTTTAGTGCAGTGAAGCGTACTTTGGTGCACCCACGTGTAACTCTTTTCTCTTCTGATAACAACATAGAGTTCTCAAGTATTTGAGCAATCTATTGTCGTACACAACTTGAAAATCGCCTTGATGTATGTTTCAGTGCATTATCGCAAAATTTCAAGGAGAGTTCTCAAATACATCGTATCCACAACACTGGTTCGCAGTGGTCTTTTCTTTGCTATTTTAATGCTTGACGTATGTGCTTAATTATAAAGCCTGAAGACTCGAGAAGAGTTAGTGTTAGAGCCAAATGGCGGGCGAGGTACTTTTAGAAATGTAGCCTTGTAAGATTTATGACTCATGGCAAGATAAACCCATGACATTAACTGAGTCGAGAAGAACTAGCACAGAATTAAAATTGTAATGCGGTTGAGAAACACCGAGGAGGACTACAAATGACATTACCTCTGCTTCCTTAACTGGAAGGTTTTTGGCTTTCAGCAGCCATTCTTTGGCTCTTGCGTAATCCGATTTCTGGTTGTAACACTAAACAAAATGTAGTGTTCATTGGAATTAACACCAATACAACAGGATAAACAACAACTAGTTTATTATCAAATTTACTTAGGTTTTCCAGTGGGCAACACAAAGTATTACTGCTTGGTCTATACTGTGTTTAACACAAAAATCTATCGCGGAGGATTGTATCTTTTTCTGCACTGATCACCTTTTATTATGGCCATTGTTGTGTTAGTTCAAGACAGTTGTAGAGAGGGAAGTCTTGGATAATGAATGGAAGTAAAGCTGATTGTCAAGAAAGATTTTAGTCGTTAGATCTGGGTTCGAAGCTTCGGAAGGCATAATCAAAACTTTAATTCTGTGCATTATTGTGTTAGTTGGGTGAATCCTCTCCCATTCATCTCTGATCATGGCAATTCTCGCTCGAGTCCCATTGTCTCGAGACTAAACAATAATCTGTCAAGGAGACAATAGTTGTCATTAATATTTGCCACTCACAGGGAAGACGAAAATCTTATGACTGCTCTATCCGACCTCTGCAAATATATTAGTACATCCAGAGCTCCTCCCGGATAAATGTAATGTTTTTGTTTTGGTCTCCAATGGAGGCGTAAAGAGTATTTTGGTCAACACAAAACGACGCTTTTCAACACACTTTTCTGAGAAACCTTATTTCCGTGATAAACAAAGTCTCATCTTTTTCTCCACCAGCTTGAAGAAAATCTGTGTATCTGTGTTCTTTTCCAACACATTCAAGAGATACTTGAGCACTACATTGTCTTATTTACAAGTCAAAAACATGAACGTTATTCAAGTTTGTATTGCCCAGAGAAAAGAGGGACAGAATGTCAGAAACTTTTATCGACACTGTTATTGTTCTAAAGAAACTTTTAAACTAAACAGAGGCAATAGACGCAAACTAACGACATAGTTAAATACTGAACCACATCAGCGGAGTAAGTCACCTTTCCAATGAACATTGTATTTGTTTTCCAGAACCCAGGTCTTAATTCCTCGGCCTGTGAACGAAGCAAAGATATAATTATACGATATTGAAGTACAACCTGGGACATACCAACCTGCAGGGTGCAACTACCATATGACGCAGTTATCATGACAATATATTTTAATTGCCGGTGTAAATAACCTGAAAAATATTTTTCTGAAACTGTGTCCCTTACCACAAGGTTGAACGACTACTTACAGGCGACGCAATAGAAAAGTAAGAGAATAAATCAGGAGAAGAGCAAGAAGAGCGCTTAAAAAGTAAAATATAACCTGAACAATTTGTGGTATAAAACTAGAAGATTCCCTTGAACATTTGCGACATTGCGCTAAAAACATGCTTAAAAGTTTTTTTCGTCTGACACTCTTCACTCTGTAGGCAGAAAAAGTTCGTTTTTTTCACTTGGACTCTTCCAATAATGCTTTGTTTCTTCAATTTCTCGTTGTCTTTTTTCTTTATCATTTACGATTGGCTAGTTTCGACACATTTTCTTATAAAAAGCTTGCCATATATCTATACTTTCCGTTCAGACCATTAACACCCTGAAGAGAGTGTTAGACAACCAAAGATTTTGAGTATGTTTTTAGCGCAATGTCGCAAATATTCGATGCGATTTTAAAATATAACCGTAAAGGTTAGAATAAAAACTCCAAAGATCATATATAATGGGTTTCCCAGTTTATCAGTTCGAGAATGAGATCTATTTGAATACATGTTCCCAGAGCTCATGTATTATGGCGGTGCATGGATGGGAGTGTATGAGTACGAGGAGACAAAGCAATGGAGAAATGAGAGCGGAGATATTAACTGAACAATGCAAGTGAGGTAATATACCGGAAATGAGACAGAGTACTATACAATATAAATGCCAGGCCAGCGCAATGGTATTACAGATGCCAATTTGAACATAATCAAATAAATTGACACAACTGACAGGAGCCCCTACTCAGCCGTATCAACACTACCAAACACAGAGTCCAATAGTGGACTTAAGATAAAGGATAGTCTCGTTTAGCTAAAGTAGGTGTATGGATTAGAGACCCGACTTCATCACTGGGCAATTCCATAGACGTGTCAACCTGAAAGTTGAATTTTGAAGGATGGCTAAGAATAATTTCAATCAAATAAAGTAAGTAATATATTTGTAATAGATTTTAAAACTACTTATGCTTAAGCCCATTACCTTGGTAATACTCTTCAATACTCCCTTGAAGGTAACACAGTTTTTTCAAAATCTGGGCTGCTTTTTACTACAACGTTTTGAAAGCTTTATCAATGATATTACAATGGTGTTCTCGTCACAGTTAGCATTGCTTAGCATGAAAATAGAACTGCTGGAGACAGGTATAAAGTTGAGTTGAAAATAAACTAAGGCAATAGACTGTGTTAATCAGTGTCCGTTACGTCACATTTTAATGCCAAAATTTCTCCTGAACCTTGAAATTTTGGCTGAAAGCAGTGACATAGCTGGCAACAGTGGAGAACCTTGCTCAGAATAACCAAGGTTAAAAAGTGGAGGGATAATATTTAAAAAAGGTTAAATTTTTAAAGAAAATGTTGTTGTACGTTATGACGCAGCTTGTTATTTAGAGGTTATATGGTCTGATGGGCCAACATCAGTATATACGATACATGCTAGAGAGGCTCTCAAAGAAAAATGATAAACCTTTCTGCTGGACGTTTTTTCACAACTTTACATGGGAAAGGGGTCATCGATGGTGCTGGGGAAAAATCAAATCACTTGTAAGGCAAAAAGTCGTGAATTTGGGAAAGAACAGACTAATTGTGCAGGACTCGGAAAGCTTTGCCAACATTGCAATTCAACTCACAAAAAGCATTAAAGTAAAACATATTTGGAGTGAAAAAGTTGTGGCATACAAGGAAACAGTTTCAATTAAAGAAATACTAAAGCATACTACAATACTGCTACTGTTGCTGATGTCATCATAAACAAAGACAATGATATGATTTGTTTGAGTTTCTCTCGGTCAAATAACAAGGAACCTAAGGAAGTGTTCAGCAATCATAATGTTGTGGAAGTAGTCAAGAGTAATTATGTTGGGTATCATGCAATTGTAACAGAAATTGGAGATCTGAGCATCCTGTATGGTGTTAATGAAATTGAAATGAATTACCTGAATAAGTCATTTGGAAAGTAGGTTGTAGCTTAAAACGACCTTGACTCTAGGTTTATAGGTTTATAGTTGTTGCAAGTGTTAAAGCATCACTTGATGGAAGGTCTACCTACACTATCATGAAGTAATTGATTTATGGAGGTTTTATTGAACTAAGACTTTGAACTATTTATACTTTTTATTATTTTCTTTGTATATGTATATGTTCTTAAGTTAAAACAGTTTTGACATGACTCTTTTCACTTGTTCCTTTGTTTCTTCATTCCATAATTATTGAATATTTTCTGATATGTACGTTATGTCACAAAGCATGTACGTTACATCACATGGTTTTGTCTACCCCTTGTATTTATACACAACCTATTTTGTTAACCATAATAAAGTTATTAATAAATTTTGCCATTGATTGATCTCCCAAATGCATCAAACTAATGTACCTCTCATACAATTCACTGGAATTTCTTGTACTATCTTAATCCTAAAATAATCCTATTTCTAGAGCGTACGCTACGTCACATGGATGAGGAATAATTTCGTCCACAGAAGGCTGATTGATACGAAATTAAATTTTTTCATGTCACTAAATGGTCCTCTACTACTTGGTTCTTGTAGCATTTGTATATTTCAGCTTTGATTTGGTGCATATATGTGATTTGAGAAAGTTCTCATGTGTACGTTACGTCACACTTGGAATCATTCCGCTGCAGATTTTGTAATAGATTCAACGCAGCTTTTTGCAGGCGAAAGTCATTGGTGAATGTAACATCGAGAAAAGGAAGATGGAATAATCGCTATTGGTATCTTCTGAGGCTTACATTTTACAAGCTTATATCTTAAAATACGTACTTGTCATTCTTTACAAGAGCAAAGATAACTGCATCGATCAGCAGTGACTTAAACAAGGATTTCGATGTCAAATCCTGGTGAATTGGCACGTCTCCTTACTTGAATCGGGTTACAGAAATCTTGTACAAACCTTTAGAAAGTTTTCCAGTGCTTCATCAATAGTCGCAGAGGGAGGTTCTGCAAAAAGTGCTGTTGCTACCTTTCGTATATACCACGGCATCATGTAAACCTGGCAAAGAAACAGACCCATCAATAGGCAAATGAAATAAAACCTAACAAGGAGTCTTGCATTAAATAATATCTTAATACGTCTTTGATATGCAGTCCAGAGCATTAGCAGATAAGAGCTGTCAAATGTGGTTGATCATTGAAATTTCCTTCCGTCAAATGTGTATCTGTACACTTAAAATTTATAGCCTGCAAGTAAGCTATGTCTCACTTCTCGGAGTAGCAGTGGAATGTGTGTATACTATTCAATCAAAAATTGACTTCAAAACAAATATCAGAGGTATATGTATATCACGAGTAAACCAGTTGCAACAATGCAAAATATCAGTACAGATCTATATAGTAAACTGTAACGGTATTATAATGGCTAATGTTTCCCTATCAGAGTTTAAAGGAAAAGTAACAATAGTTACGAGGATATCTCATAGTCTCAAACTATCAAGTAAAACTGTCATCTATACCTCATAACACCATCTCGCCAGCAGACTGTAACACGATGGATCACTGGGTTTTAATGCAATAGCTTTTTCAATGTGTTCCTTTTGAAAAGGAAAACATATTATCTCATTAAACCAATGCAACTTAATACTACCACTATTACTATAATTGTAACTACAATTGCACAGAGCCTAACTTGCCCTGCATCTCAAATGATTAGCATAGGATCACTGGCGTAAATAATGCAATCACTGCACATTTGATCCCATTGAAGAAATACCAGTTTACTGGCCCAAACATAATCTAGAAACACACTTTACGTATTACCTCTTACAAGCAATAAAAGGATGATCACTGATAGGAGCACCTTAAAAATGGTCAAGGAGATTCAGTTCGAATTGAATTCAGATTAAGCTGGCAAAGGGTGAGGTTACTGCGTTATGACTGTTCCTTTTTCGCGAAAAATTTTTGGGAAAATGTAATTATGGGAATAATAAATACCTCATCCTTACCAATGGGATATTGTATATTGGGAACTTATGGCTGTTGCCATTATCCAACAAAACAAAAAGGAGGAGAAAAAAACCCTCCAGGCCCCTCCTTTAAAAGCTCTTTCAGAGATTGGTCCCTGCTGGTAGTAACTATCAATCATACGCAAGGCCTTTCAAATAACCAGAGTTCACATAGTAATCTTGCAATTTCAAAGCAATTTTAGTTAAAATTCTTTTTTCATAGCTATTGAACACAATCCATGTTTAGCAATGTTGAACTACTTCCTATTCTGTCACGAAAGTTGTAGCCTACAACTTTCATGACAGAATAGGAAGATTTCGGAAATCTTAATCAACTAATAAAATATAGATTGGCAACAGCTAGTTAAAAATAACAATAATATGAACAACACTAACAATAGCCCACATCATTGGCAATGCACATATTTGAAAACAGAAATTAGAAATGTTTTTTCCAAAACCAAATCAACTATTAACCCATATTTCTACGAATTTTAAGAATTACACACCTTATAAACAAATCCTTTCTTAATTTTCTCCTCTACAGGAAGGAATTCAATATTACTTCCTTCCAGTAAAGCATACCTACAAAAACAAGAGCCAGATATTTTGCAGTTCATAACTTTGATACAAATGACGGCAAATTAGAAGGCACAAGATTAGGAGCATGACCGATTACATAGTCACTGAACTGCAATCTGGGTGCTTTTGCTTGATACAAATTATATTTTGCAAAACAATACAGTTACGGCTGCTATTTCTTACTTCGTTCAACTGAATGCTTTAATGATTACTTTTTGGGGCAATATTTTATGCTAAATAGAAATGTATCAATTATTGGTACAAACTATATTTCTTGCAGTTATCATCATAAGAAATGCTCAAGGAAGAGCTTACAACAAAGTATAAAGTGGCATTGTTCATGGTAGCACCACCGATACTACAATTTTTACAATATTGTATCAGGTGATGCTGGAAGTGAGATCAGGAATAGTACTGCCTATGATAGGCTTGGGAAACTGTTCTCAACAAAGTCACTTCTACTCTAATGATAATGTCTGGCCACTCGATATCAACGATACCCGTCTATTCATGTGGCTAGCAACCTTGACTTTTAGACGCCTGCACAGGCACATTTACAGTCACTCATCTGAGCACTGTATGCAGAGCCAACCTGCGGTTTATATTGCACATTAGCACGTACAGAACTAACTTTCAGTTCTTGAACATGAGTGAATAAATCAGTGTAAACAATTGCTTGCACAAGACTGGACACCCATAATCTCAACGACAATGTTTCGTTGTACTGTGCAAGCTTAGCCATACGACATGTTCTTAACAGTCTCGTCGCACCCAATTTCCCTCACATGGCTTGGATTGAGCCATGGCATATGGTTGTCAGACACTTGCAAAGATACTGCGAGGCAGATTCAAACCCAGAACCTGCTGACCAAAGCGCAAGCACTCTAAACACCTGCAAACTATAATAGTAAGCATTAAGACTAAACACTTCTAGCCATTAACAATTTTATCCTTAACACCCTGCATTGTATGACATGTTTGTAGCATTGTACTAATGTAAAGTCTTCTTTGGCACAAACGTGATGACAATAGATACAAAAAATTACCATTTGTGTGCATTTGCCACCTCTGAATTGATGTCGAGAGATGCTTTAGCTGACTGTATACCTAAAATAAGACAAGGCACTGAAATAGCCAGCTAAAGTCAGTCTGTCATGTCCAAAAAGAAACCAGACCCAGCGAATAATGAATAAAATCAATAAAAATATAAACAGATACACAACAAACAAATGTCAAAGCTTCAGAGTAACAAAAAAGGATAACAACTATTGCGTTGTCAAAGAGTAGTGAATAGATCAAATTCTTTGCATAATGCAAACAAGCAAGGAAGCTACAAAATACTCATGTGGAAGCTGTGTCCTCTTCACAATTATAAGGAAGAGAAAATCAGGAAAACTGTTTTCCTTCATTACCTATGTATTTATATCTATCAAATCACTAATTTTTTCTTTCTTTCATTTATTCATTCATTCATTTACTCGCTTAGCTTTGCAGCTTGTAATGGCTAGTATAATTTGTTTCCAACAGCCTTAATGTCTTGCTCATTGGTCAGTTGCAACTCATTAGATGAGAATATTAGGTAGTCTTTTTAACTTGTTTACAAGCTACACTGGTCTAACTTCTAAAGACACCAGTACAGGGTCATTTCACATCTGAGTGTAAACTGCTGAAGATGACAGGCTTGGTCATCTTAAATGTAGCGGGAATTGCCCATTCAGTACAATACACTTTACACTCAGTCAGCATCAACAACACAAGAAATAAGTCTTAAAAGTCTTGTAACAGATATGGCAACACAGACAGAAGACCAGCAATAGCATTAGTAAAATGTTTTCAATATCATTACTTCTTCCAGATCATTTGCTTCCCACGTGTGTACAATACATGTTTTCATTTGGATTGAAAGGTACTTCAAAAGGTGATTCTATAATTTGATGTAAAAATGCAGCATGGATGTTCAAGTGTGACCAGACTTAGGCAATGGCCAAAAGTATAAGGCCTTAGATTCAACAGGAACCAAGAAATAAGATCCAAATCCTCCTCCTGCCATGTTTTACTTACATATGACAGAGCTGTTACATTGAAAGAAAGTAGAAGGGGCTGAACTACCAAGAACAACCAAGAGCATTTCCATGAACACCTAATAAATACAGAAACATTGCAATTTGCGAAGATAAGAAGTGCATTTGTCAATAAATCAACCAGCTCATAAAAAATTTACAAAAATTTGGTCTACACACCAATAAAGAAACCACCACATTCTCTTAAACTGACCAAACAAAAAAATTGCAATTTACTGTGAAAAAGATGTTCACCTTTTTGCAGCAATGCTTTCTTTGCTTCAATATCTCCTTGATATCCTCTGAGGGATGCAACATCACACAATGCCCTACCATATCTCCAAAGCACTTCACTGTTGTCTGGAGTCTACGTATCAATAAAGTATAAATACACATTTTGAAAAATATATTTGATACAAATAAAACTAACAGAAAAGTAATCACACTTTGCTATTAACCACTATATAAAATTAACACTGAGCACAAGTCTAATATGAGCTTCTACACACTGAAAAAACAGTATAGAATTATATATAAATACCAGGCTTAATTCCTCCTTATGTATCCAAAGTTCTAAAAGTACTGAATGGATATAAAGATTATGTCATTCTTCTTATGTTCAGCATGTGGAGCTTGAGTGGGTACGAAATGCCCTTTGCTTCAGATAATTTCAGTTAAAGTTGTAGAAAACTACTTACCATCATGCTTTGAGTTAATGCCCCCTCTTAAATAAACATCACTTCTGTTTTGGCTGAAAGCTAAACAAGTGGACCTCTAGTAAATGCCGCCTTTTAAAAATGTTCCCCATTTTGCCAGAATATTATAAATACCTTGGCTATTTCTTCAAAGTATTACAGTACAACATTTACCACAATAAAATAGTAACTGGTTTACTGGCCAGATCATTTCAAGTTATGGTCCATAAAATCCACAATGATATGCACACAGAAATAATCTCCATTATATGAAATACTATATAACTGAATGTTGCAAGAGTTTACTTTCTGTGACATTGCATACATGTGCTCAGAGGGTGCAGACACATATGCAAATATGTTAAATATGCACATGAATATTTCCAAATGTTCTGCAGTTCAAGAAACAAGTGCAACAGCTTGTTCATGCAAAAACTTATGAGCATAAAAATGCAGCAGATTTACCAATTTAATTTGTGATTCTAATACATGATATCCCTCTTCTTTGTCTTTATCATTACCCTTGCTTAACTTATCTACCTTTACAAACAGCTCATCCAAATCAACAGTTCTTGGCACTCTGCAAAATTAAAAAAATGTAAAGGGTGTGTGGATGCTTATTACCAAAGTGTTGAATTTTAGTGGGACAACATTAACTAAAGCTATAGTACATAAGGATGAGGTATAAAGGAACATAAACTTTACATCAGGAAAACAACAGTCACACATATGATATACATGAGCATTAATTTTTATCATCAATATCTGGGCTTAAAGTATGTGTACTAAATATATACCTTGTATGCAACTATTAGTTCATGCTTTACATAAGAAATTATTAGGGGTTTTGTCCAAACACATTTGAAAACATCACTAGTGAGAATAAGTGTGCACAAGTATTTGCGCATGAGTAAATCTGTGAAGCTTAGATCTAGTAACAAGCTTTGTAAAAATGACTCTAATCTTGTGCTCAGATGGCACACACACCAGATTTATAACACCAGCATTGGACTTAATTCTTACAAAGTGATACTCAATGCCAATGCACTTTGATCTCAGTGCTGTACAATATTCTTAGCTACAACAATTACTCCTCAGTTCATCAAAATGCATGGTGAATCTATCAAATGCCAAGTGCCTTGTAATACTTTCAACAGCGGCTTTAAGGACTTGGCTTCCTAAGTGACAGAAGCTAGTGACAGCACCAAAAGTTTTGAATTTCCATTTTAAAACTACCCCTCCTCCTCTGATGTTGAAGTTTCTAAAAAAGGTTGTTTAATCGAAAAGTGTTAAAACTTAGAATTGGAAAAAAAAGAATTGGAAAATACTGCATTGTTGTATGAATGCTGTTGTACTGTCAAGCATGTTAAGACTTTTCTGCATTCATTTTGACATTACAATGCAATAAAAATGTCTAGCAAGGTGACTAAATGGCTAGGACACCCTTCAAAATACTAAAAGGTTAAGAGGCTCATCTTGATTCTGTTTTGGACAATCCTGTGAGTGAAGAGCTAGAAAGTGGACACAAATGTTTATCCCCAAGAAGAAACTAGTTTTTCCTGATAGCAACTATCACAGGTAAAACTTGAAAGAACAGTATTCAAAGATAGTAGAAGACATAAAGTATTTTAATGGCATAGAATAATATGCCACTAAAAGGCATATTACATATTGACAATCTGGAATATGGGTATACTAACAAAAAAGATATCAAATGCAATATGACGTTCTCCACTATGAAAAAGCTATGAAGAGAACAAAGAAAACAGAAGTTGCTAAAAATAGCCCAGGACATTTAATGAAAACTAGATCTCACTTTGAGACAAGAATTTTTCAAAATTGAGTTGATTTACTAATTTACCATCATCTGATCCAAGTACCAATAAACTGTTTTGAAATCATATGAAACTGGCTCAGATTGTGCTAACTGCCTTTTCACTCTATTTAATATAATCCTTTCCTCTCCAGGTAGGTATCCATGGGGTGGTCAGGAGGGCTATGCCCCCTTAACAGTATTATCTCATATCGTGGAAATTTATGTGAAGAGACATGCCACATAAAATAGACAAAAAATGAATCAGATCAAAACTTTTAACATTACAAGAAACTATGGTAGTTGTATACCTAACTGACACAGGACAAATTTGTCTCACAATACACTTTGCTTTTGACACACAAAAATGTGTGAATCGCCTTAAAAATTTGCGACATTGCGCTAAAATCATACTTAAAAGCTTTTTTCGCCTGACACTCCTCAGAGTATGAAACGTCAGA
>JANTCA010085986.1:0-14108 GCA_024741275.1 Chironex yamaguchii | reverse complement strand
GAGCCATGACGCTAGCCCTACCCCTAGGGTGACCCTAGGTTGTCGAGTTTGCATGTAAAGGAGGGCTATGTTCTGGCGCTTCTGGTAGGGTCATCCTCCTAAGAGGGTGACCCTACCTCCATGTAAACAGGCCCTATGTTGGTGACGACTCTTCAATTTAACTTTCACGCATCAGTGCTTATGATATGTGAGAGCGTATCAGTTCATTTAGGTAGTATGGTATGCTTGCAGCTGGGTACAAGTTTTTCAGTCTCTCCTGATATCTCGTCTCCACTATTTTATCAGTATGTATAGTTGATCCATACCGATAAATCTGACGTTGAGACTTGTCTTGTGTTGCGTTTCGGAGTTAACGGTTTTGCTGACAAGGGGCTAGTAGTCAAAACTGGTTTCCTCATTTGGCTAACTCGACAGCTGTCTTGTGTTATAGAATCTGTTGATGGCAATGCAAAGCTTGACTGTTGTTCAATAATGTCGGTATGAAAGAGTCAAGAAGATGCCCATTAATGTAGCACGGTTAGAGTTTATCGTACTACCGGACTATCACTAATCTTATTTAAAATAACTAAGGAGACAAAAGAAGACAGTTGACGCAATTTGTGGTCTCTAAATGTAAACAACTATCTTTTTCACTCTAAGATCAAGGCTTCATAATGACTAAGTAGGATAAAAGTTTGGGACACCACCATAGTGTAAAATAAGCAGCCTGTGGGCTCTATCAAATTTCTGTCTTGATGTCACACTTTCACAGACAAGATTTAGGCCTTACGAGTGAAAAGTATGGAATGTAAAGAATATTTTGGGGGAATGCATTACTGGACGAAGAAAAGCCAGCTCTTACTGTAAGCCCTAATCGGAATTTTGCGATTATAAATATACACTTAATCGTGAGCAGTGAATTCAACTAGAATATTCAGAATACTAGATACCCGAAGTATAATTTATTTTAAATCCATAATAGGATTGATTGTACGAAATATAACCCTAGATAGTTGTTCATGCTCTTGATAACAGCCATTTGCGGTGTCTAATCGCACTTCATAAATGAGGGTCCATACTCAAAAAAGGAAAGATTTTCATACTAGTTATAGAATTCTAATATTCAACAGTTTCCTAAGGGTACAGAGTTTCTTCATTTCTTTTCTGATAAAAATACAATTGCATAAGTTATAAGATGCATTATCTTAATCCATCAGTCAAATTATTGAGTAACTCATATTTTCTCATCCTCGTCATCATTTACTCTGCAAAACTCCCGAAACACCCCACTTTGATAAAACAAATAACCGTGAGCTATCCTGTGATGCTCACATTCTTTCCTTAAACTCCAAATAAACTAAGCAACAGCACTTTTGAACATTTTGATTTTATTTGCGGCACAACCGAACGTTCGTCCTGCGTGGCAGAGGTCAATTCGCCACATTTTCAGGAATTCCTAAACGTACTTTGATATTAAATTTACTGTACATTTTATCGTTAAAGCTTATTTATATTTTTCCGAGACGTTTGTCTGCAATAAACAGAAATGCTACATACTGCATATTTCCCTTGATAAAACTCGACTCTAGGTCACAATCCCAATTACCAATTAACGGCATTATATTGCTTCCGTTTACAACAGTATACGTTGTTGACGGGAATACAGTTACTAACCTATACAATCCGCTATTCGCTTTTCAGAAATGTACCGACTGTTGGCTAAAACATGTCTTTATTATACTAGAAGAAGTAATGCATTCAAATTATTTCCTGCCAAATAATTGCTCTATAATAAGAAGTGTTTTGAAATCCTGTTTATGTCTTTTAATTACAATTAGCTATAACTGGCAACACGGAGGCTCTAGCCAACTAATTTGATTTTTCGAAATACCAATACAATGATTGACGGAACAGCATTCTCGTTATTAGCAACGAGTTAGACATCTGCATTGATTTCCATGTAACAAAAAAATGGCCTATTACCCTGTTTATCGAGATACGTTTATAATTACCACAGAGTAACAGAAAACCGTTATAACAGACGAGACTTAACATGCTCTGCTAAGGATATTGCTATAATAGTGTCCTTTCAATAATAATCCTGCCTTAAGCGAATGGAGCTAAAGCTCATTCTGAAGACACGAGGCCAAGGTAGAAAATGGTGAACATTCTTGTAAGAATTTTAAAAGATCTAAGGATCGTGGCTCCAAGCCACTTCCAGCTATAAAATAACGTATGGACACGGATGGCATTGCTTAGGTAAGCCATAGGCTAATTGGCACTGTATTGAATGTTTAAATTTTGTACCTAGAGAAAACGTAAACTTTTTGTGGGCATAAAACTGTATCATTACTCCATAGCACATAAATTAAGTCGTTATTAGGTTTTAAATTATTACAATTCTCAATTGTTTACAAACAACAAAAGATGTTTAATGCCTGCAAGTTGCCTACGGCTTTCATTTGATTGCATGCGATGGTGACAAATGATCAGTTGAATCGGGATACTTCAAGGTAGTTTATTTGGATTATAAACAGGACAGATTATTCATTTATTCATCTCGTACTACTGATGCATTAAATCAATGGCACACCTGCAATAAAAATAAACGTATTGCTGCAGCATTGGTACTTTAATGTTGAACATTTCCTTATGAGGACTTTTGAAATAGGTCGGTTGTTTGCAAACATGTGGCCCTTGTTGACAAAATATAGTACGTACTTCCACTGTTGCTCTAAACCGAAGCACAAATTTAATTTCTCCATCACGTAGTCGTTTCCCTTCAATTTCAAAAGATGGACAGTCATTAATATGGACAAGAAGACCTTACAAATGTTCATTATGATGAACTGAAAGTGACTAGTTGTGATGTCATACACGCGTTTGTCCCTATAAATTCACAGAATAAACATCTCAAACTAAATATTTCTATGATAGTTGACTTGTGTGAAGTATAAAAGATAAATTGTGCAATAATATAAATCAACGTCAAATGAAATTTTGTCTTTTATCAAGGACAGGTCATTTGGATCGCATTACAGAGCTTTAGATAGAGGTAACGCTGTTGGGATTTTACTCCAGAAAACGATCAATGACATTTGGCACAACATGATTTACAACCATGACAAGTTCAACAGAATTCATCATGAAAAATGAATTCAAAATTTAATGCTTTTAAAGTTTCTTCCGGTTATATTTTATCAAATAAACGCTACAATTGAAACCTCAAGTTTTTCTTTTAAACCGGGTTCTAAGTAATTAAAAGCAATCGTATGCTCCATCGCTAAGAGTTATACTGAATGTAAATAAAGATTGCGCAATAATCCTATCCCCCAGCAAGACAACATTCTATTTTGGTCATTCGAGTCGATCATGTAGAAGGAACGAAGGATCTGTTTCACAGTTTCTCACTTTACATAGTTTATTTGCAGTTGTTGCTTTCTACATTAGGTTACAAGAACCTGTGCTTAGATGAAAACAGTTTTGAAGCTTTGATTCCCGAAAAATATCCAGCCTCCCCTTCATTATCTAAGATTTCCTAGGCATGTGTTGTAGTCATGACATTGGTCTTTCCTTAAGTAGCTCAAGTGTGTCGAAGTGAAAAGTTGCATCTTCTTGGATGGCCCTATAGACGGCTTGTAATAACGTGATTGCAACAAAAATTTTGGGGAGTGTTTCCTTAGGTTTAATTGCGTGTAATTATGGTTTTAAAAACTTAAAATACTGTCTCCCTGCAAGTTTTAGGTAAGAAACTCAGAAATACAATTCAAACGTTTCTCGTGATACGGCATTGGAGTAACTGAAGTGTTGTTTCAACAATCTGAAACATGGTGAAAACAAACTGATAAGCTATTTATGTCTAACACACTATTAAATAATGAAAAATTGATTGCAAACGCAAAAATATTTTTCTATCTTTCAACCTCTTTACTACTTTGGGTATTTTCAGAAAACAAAATCAAAAATTGGCTTTTGTAACTTCTATCAACATCAACGAACAAGGGATAGACATCGCACCATCTTCTGCCTCGACTGTCTGTGTTTACCTTTACATCAAGGGAACGATTGGTGAGATAACATAGCCTCTATATGAACAATAAAAACCTTGAACCTTCTAGCCTATGTATCATATCTATTCAAATCTCCCATCTTTAAATAAAATATTTATACCAAACGTGATAACAGGCTTGACTTGCAAAATATCAATGACGTTATGATGATAGTAGTAAGTTAATGTGTTTTTGTGCTTGTAACTGTTTCAGCTTAGTTCATTTCTATATATCGGGCCGTAGCAGTACAAGACTAACTATTTTATTCCTGAGAAAATAACTTGTAAGCTTAACAAGAATAGGATTTCTTACCTGTCTGCTTATTTAAAGATGGTAAATACTTTCAAATTCTCTTTTAGTTTTATGATTGCAACTTTAAAACATGAAAGACACTTGTCCACCCATCAAAACTAAAATTTTCCACTGTTCTGATAAACGTCATGTTATTAATGTCTAAATCATGTAATCTTATATTATATAGCATATATATTCAAAGACTCTTCGCTCGGCTCACGCTAGTTTTCACTATAATTTTCAAAACCTAAAACTACCTGTACTGTATGTACGACGCAAAGTCATCTGAAAAGGCAAACTTTACCTTTTCACTGCTTGTTATAATAAAAAATAGAGTGTTTTTATAAACGTGATGACGTACGTTTAAGCAGATAAAATACTGAATTTAAAACACTAGCGTCTCTTTGGAGTGGAGAACATATCCACTAAGAATCGAAAATTCTCCAATGGGCGGTTTTCCCCATTAAGCACGGTAAATTTTCAACCTGTAGCCCAAGGGACTGCTCTTAGAGTGTCTCCATCCCAATGAGATCTGCTTGTCACTTTGAACGCCATACTTATTCAAGATCCCATCTGCTTGACTTCCTCTAACTCACTCATTGAAATTGATATTAAGCGTCAAACAATGAAAATTCCGATAATTTTCCAACATATTTTATCTTCCTCACTAAGTTAATGAACTAACTGTTCTCCGATTGTAAAGTCTAAGTACATTCTAGGCAATCATTGCTCATAAAGTAGTTTGTGGTTTAGATATTGCAAAAATCAACGTTTACAATGATGTTACAACAACATTAAGCAGAAAAACTAAATACGATGAGTTGCCTTTTTGTATACAGCTACGGATATGATGCAATTTCCATCGTTGTTATCCTGAAGCTGTTTCAATTAAGGGACTAAAATTACAATTTGATCAAATAGCCTCATTCACAAGCCAAACAGTAGATTTTCCGGTCAATAACCATCCTTCAATATTTTCATGAACACAACTTCATGTGATCAAAATTCCTATTTGGCAAAGTTTTATGATCAGGAACTGAGTTAAAGACCAGCAAAGTAATTTACAATCACTATTCACATAACATTGAGAGTTAATTGCTAAGTTAATTAACACGTTATTATGATGGTAATTATGCTTAAGTGGAACAAAAGTAGTAACAGGTCTACACCATTTGATTTTCAACTCATTCCAACTTATCCTCATAAAATAGTTGATACTTCTCCTGAAAGCGACAAAACAAAGACTGAAGTGGATTAAAACGTTACCTTGTCAAAAATCAATTGCTTGATTACGATTTAGCAATTGATACAGTGATGTAAAATTTGCATTCATAAACGTCGCATAAATTTGACTTAAAATATATATACCTTTAAGATAAACTTTGACATTTAATTTACTACAGAACTACAACATAATGTAATTTGTAACAAATGATTTCTTGTTTTCAAGAATGTAAAAATGGAAAGGTTTGGTAAGCACCAAACGAGACTCAAATTAGGGGTCGATAAGGAAGGATTAGCACAGCTTTTCAGATAATTGTCAATCAATGCAATTGTCGATATCTCCTTTCAGTTTCTTTGTCCTGTGTCCTCTCCATCACCATCAGTTACATGTGGCATCTTGAAAAATGACAATTTTGTATCTCTTCTGAGATCATGATTGACAGAAGCAACGTCATACATAGGAAATTATATTAACAATTGTCCACAGTCATATAACTTACATAAAATTAGGTGAGAAATTGAAAAAAACTGTTACGTAGTACACGTGATACAAAATTGACAACAATAATAAAGTACAGATCAAGGAACAGTTCAATTCCTGCTCGGCCTTCCATTTACAATTGTTATCTTAGTCTTAAAACATCACAATTATACCTTTTAACTTCTTTGTTTTTATTGAATATTAATTTTATTTCTCCATCCCATAAATTCTAGATAACACAAATATGACATGTATTCGGATGTTAACCATTGTTTACTAATTTTCAAGTACCAGCCCAAACCCCTTCATTTTTGTTTAAAAACAAGGAACTTGCTAAGACTGTAAATAATATTTTCATCGCCGATTTTCATCTTTAGTCTAGCAGTCTAAGTAACAGCGAGTAGCTGACTGTTACACACAGGTTCCACTAAAACATTTTGTTTTTCAATTCTGTACACGAATAGTTGGACCGCTATATATCAGCATTAAATTTGACCAACTTCAGTAGCCGTAATAATGATAAGCATGGGAAGATCACCTATATTCACTCTCTTGCAGTAATTCTTTGTATGTGTTGAAAGGATCAAATACTTCATTGCCACTGCTAACCTCAATAAACCTTTAATGTCGCAGTGAACATTGGAGTCTCTTTGTTACAAACGCGGCAAGTCAGTCCTGGAGAACGGAGATCGATTATCTCAGGGCTAAAATCATCTACACAAAAACTAACTCTTTAGGACAAAAAATTGGAATCAAACATCAAGAGGAGACGGGCTCGTGCTAGAGTACTTGGAGAAGATTGCATTGCCCTCAATCTAATACGATTGTTAAGCTGACTTTTAGAGGGCAGTCTTGTCATTTATGCGGTTAACCTATTAACTTTACCGAGAATGTCATTTACTTCTCGCGTGCTCACCCTTACAGACATAAATTTGATATTGTATCACTATACCATGTTTCGTTTGAATGCTTCCTGACCATCGGTCTGCCATAGGCACACTTTTATTGCCATCTGTAAGTCGAAATTACACTTTTGGCTCATCAAATGGTCCAATTACAATTACTAGGCGCAGGGCTATATAGGCATGGGAAAAAGAACCGTAAATAACAGAGGAGTGATTAACTAGAATGCAACGATTTATGTTTGACTTGAAATTATGAAGACAATGTGTAAAAGGAAAGCCTTTAGACAGTTAGCTCCACAGTTTTAAAGTTCGCGGAAAGAAGCCATTCTAATCAAGGTGCATAATACATAAATGCACTGTGGAGTCATCCATATTTTTCGTAAGTATCACATGTGTAAAAAGAATATTTCTTTGAGTAACCTCTCCGCAAATAAAGTCTACGTCCAACAGACGAAAATGATAATTAGTGGCCAACCCAATATCAGATTGCTCCCTACTCTACTCAATTGCCATTGCTATTGATGTCTTCATCACAGAGTATAGGCAGCTCTATTTATAATAATCAAGATCCGCTGATGTGAATTATTTGCAATCATGAGTTTGAAACTCATCAATCCATATACTTTCATATGCCACATGGCTAAGATTGTACGGCTTTATGATAAGTTTTTGACGTCTTCCAAAGACTTATCTGGCAGACATTGTTGTCACTCCGCCCAATGGCCTTTTCAATCCGTGCAGCAGCTTTTTCTTCGTACTCGACGATGCCATATATGCTTTTGTTACAGCAAGCGAAAGTCTTTCCTCATCCATTCTCAATGCATGACCAAATAGCTTCCACCTCCTTTGCGTCACAATCTGAGAAACCACCTCATCCACACCACTTCTACGTCTACGTCTAACCTCACGGTTGGTCACCCTGTCGAGATAACTGATGTTAGCAAGTCTGCGAAGACATTTATGACGAAGGCATCAAGTTTTTTCTCCTCAGCAACCCTGATATACCATGTCTCTGAGCCATAAAGTAGCAGAGGCAAACCGCCGCGCTGTAGATTCTGACTGTCGTTTCAAGCCTGATGTCACGCCTTCTGCATAAGTTACCAAGGTCCACATAAACGGCTTACGCTTTTTGAATTCTAGCTCTTATTTTAGTCCCAATGTGTCTAAGACTATTGAAACTACTTCCAAGACACCAAAATTCATCCACAGCTTCGAAGAGATCTGCCTCAATCCTTAGCTGTATCCCATCACCGGGTGCGAAGCACTGCGCTAGCTTAGATTTAGCTGCACTGAGAACAACCCCAACTTTAGCAGCTTCATCAGCCTCAAGATCGATCATCCCCTGGAGGTCTTCTTTAGTCTCGCCAAGCAAGCCAATATCGTCTTCAAAAGTCAACTCCGTTATTATCATACAGTCAGCTAATTTCACGCTTTCGGGCTGAGTGTCCAACGCTCGCGCAAGGATGCAGACAAAAATTGTATAAGAGTGGCGAGAGGATTCCTCCTTGCCGAACACCATTGTCAACTCGAATTTGTAGTCCCACTTCCCAGTACGCTTTTTTCCGACATAACGTGCTGTAGTACATGACGGAGATGATTTTCCGCGGATTTGGTGGCACGCAACATGCATTCTAGTCAATGCACTCTACTGGATATGAAAACATTTCAAGGGAAACTTTTCATTAAATGCCAAAAAGTTCCAAAACAGGTGCCAGATTTAATTTCTGGAGTCAAAGGCCATAAAGAGTGTCGAAATTACCAATTGGCAACTGAATTGGCAAATGGCCACCCTGATGACTTTTTTAAGGGCCAGAAATAGTATCGCGACCAATTCGTATTTCACGATAGTGGCAGTTGACTCGCTCAGATGGTCATTTTTCATTATGTAAAAAGTGTACAAGGCTGTTTAATCTCCTTCTCCCTCGTACCGTCGGTACTAAAACGTAAAACAGGTAGACTAAAACACTTTGCATCTAAATGTATTTTTACAGCGTAAACTATGTAATAGGAAGTTTAGTGTTTTTAAGTACGTAACAGAGCTCGGATTCTCTAGGACTGTAAAGACATAAAATCTATTCTAGGTGGGCATTGCTCATTGTTGTGCAAACCTTTAAAATCGTCTTAAAATTTTAGGGATTGACCAGAGCAAGTTAGGAATCATTCTTTGTAACAAGAGTTTTTAAGTACGTTTTTTCAAAATTTTCCATTCGTACAGGTGACTATGAAGCAATGTATTTAAAACGGCCATTTATTAATTTTTCATCAGCAGTATTATAAGATGTAGTTTCCACAAAATGTTACAAAAAACGCGATGTTCTTTGTTGTGTATAGGTATGGACTTATGAAAACGTTTAAGAGATGAGTAACAAACCTTAGCCATCAGTTGGCCTAGTATGTGATCCCTGTAGTGTTATGTATTTCTCATGCTGAAACTTTAGATCACAAATAAACATTTCAATTTCATTTTACCTTTTCTTTTCAATTTATTATACATTGTTCGCACATTAGATTATTCCAATTAATTGTATGCTGTCTGAAGTACGACCCTTAGTAATCCCTCACAGCACTTCCACATAGATATAGATAGATACACATAGATCCATGTAGATACAATCTCACATATTCCCTGCTAACGTTTAACCTTCATTTCACCTGCTCCGATTTTATGTTTACTATGGATAAATCATTATTCATGCCTTCGCTGGTAATCTACACTGACCAATTCCAAAAGGAAGTACTCGAGGAATTTTCCCATGCTCTTTTTATCCGCTTATTGAGGTCAACTGCGCACTTAAATCAAGTAATTGGCCCTTTGGTGACAGTTCGTCTTATCCCAGTAAATGCCACAGAACAATGGTTTCTCCACTGACTTATATTGCCGTAAAATTACACTCTCCATAAGAGCAGTTACATTTCAGACGACTGGAAATAATATGCAAAGGACGGAAACACCTTTCTGCAGTCTGTTTTGAGTTGACATTAACAAGTTTAGTTAGTATCTCAACTTCGTTGTAAAAGAAGTGCATTAAAAATCATCCAAGTCATTAAAAATCATATAAACAAAATCTTAGAGAAACGTCTTTCAAATCTTACGCGCAGCCATAAGCAGAAGACTTATAAGTAATATGTTGGCTTTTATTACTTCAACTCTTCTACCCTTTTATTTGCCCAGTTTGTTTCATAAACGTTCCCCTCTAATTTTCGAGTTTATTTCGTATCCAATATGTAAACTAGACATTTAACGGCTGCAGAAGCTCTCTCATGGCCAAAAGGGGTCAAAGCGAAGACAAAATCTTCATCTTAAACATCATCTCGATAAAATCCGCAGTCAGCATCGGATCCAAATGACAACTGGCAAGATGATAGCGGACAAATCCTTTTAAAATGACTCAATTTCCTTTTCATTCCTATTAGTTTTGATCGTGATATTGAGGGAATGTTGGGTCCAATTTACCGCAATGTTAACGAAAGTTTCAAAATGATCCGGAGTCCAGACAGCTATTCGGATCACTTCCATAAAGTTTATGGGTTCTTCCATGGACCAATACAGACCTTTTGTAATAATTTTTGAGAATCTGGCAGTAATGTTTAGTAAAGTTACGTAAAGTTACTGCTAACAGAAAAACAAACAGACATAACGACAAACAAATGGTAATGAAAACAATACCTCCTTGGTGGAGGTAATAAATGAGGCATGCAAAACGTAATGCTTTAGTTGTTTTCTGAACATGTATCAAAGTCATAGTCTGTTTCTAAACTCTGGCAATCTCCACGCCGTATCTGTTTAGTTATTATTGTTATATTTTTACAAAACTTTAAGCCCAGGTTCAACTTCGCGCTCTTTGTGTGCCGAATTTAATGCAAGTCGGACGTTGGTACAGAAAAAGTGCGACATTGATTTAAATGTCAATATCAGTCTTGTCCTGCTTAATGAACTTGGTTGTATGCTAGCGACCAAATTCATCATGGATCACAAACAACATGGCTGCCATCGCCAAGAAAATGTTAAATTTGATGAAAAAAGTCTTCGGCAAACACCGGAAGCGACGTTAACACCTCATATTAGTGACGGCTGTTGTTTTCTACACGCTATGCCCTTTATTATCTTGTTTTGGAAATGTTTCTACCTATGCCATTGATCATATTTGTAAGTATGTAAATACAATTGATGAAAACAACTGATTTTATGCATTGTTCTATTTTGAAACTAAACTGCTTGGAACCTTTTAATGCACTCAACGGATTTTATCCTTTAATCCGGCGCCTAGTTTCATTATTGGTAGACGACAAACTGCCACCAAGGTCCTTTTTATAAGGAATATACTTAGTACGATAAAAACTGAATCCAATATACTTTTACTACTTATATAAACTTTTCATTTACAAGAATTTTTGTAGATCTAAGTCATTGCACATAAATCATTAGAACTCTTTTTTCGAAAGTATCCGATCGGTACTCTATGGAAGTACTTGAAAAAATCCCTAGTCGAAAGGATGCACAATGAAAATATATGAATGCAAAACAAGGGAAAAGATTACTTTTATTACTATTAAAAGTGTTGGTCCTTATGTTATTTTGTGAAATGCGGTGCAAGGTCAAAGCATTCAACACCGAGACACAATAGGAGTGGATTAATATGAAACATTGCCATAAATTTTGATTAATTATACATTTTTATTTACCCATTTCCCCATATTTCCAATTCAGATTGTCTTGCTAAATACAATAACACTACGCATGTTCGTTCTGTATTACGAAAACAATCTGTCACATAGCTAAGACTATTAAAGTCCCAAAGGCGTAAATAGATTCTTTACTTGCTCAATTTTACAAAAATTAATGTTTCTTTTGTAATCTATCCGTCACTCGGCAATGTAATGCAGAGAAAACGTTTTAGTAATCCAAGACCAACGTCATACTAGAGCACATCCTGAATGGATCATATCTTTCATCCCTATCATCTCGCCAAAGCACAGCTTGACTACACCAAAGCAACGTAGTTGTATTTAGATCCAATCTACATGCTCGTTGAAACGAAATTTAAATCCCTTTATAATACCACGGTTCTCAAGACTAGGCGAAAAGTTTTATCAAAATAGTCAGTTGTAAGTCAGAGTTTTCCGAGCTTATTCTGAAAGTCTTAATTTGTTTCAATTACAGAGAATTTACGATAGAAAGCGAGTTCCTTTATCTCACATTTGCCATTATTTTTACAACATACTTACATTAAAAGAAAATCCTCTTAAATTTTCAAATTTTACATTAAAAGCAAATCCTCTTAAATTTTCAAATAAAGCATTTTTTCAATTGTTTTAACTTGTTAATTTGAGAGAATTTAGAAACATTAAGATTATGTTGACAAAATAACTAAACCGTGAGTTTTGACTTGCAAGACGATTGTCAAGCAGCATAAAGTAACATCAATGGATTCAAGAATACAATTAGTACTCAGATTGTTGAATACAATTAGTACTCAGATTGTTGAATACAATTAGTACTCAGATTGTTGATCAGATGTAATTGGCGAAATACGTATCAAGGGTGTAAATTTAATCAATTGAAAGCATAATATAAATGAATAAAATTAAGCATCCTAATTTAATCCAAATAAAGTCAAGCGTCATGAAGAACAGGATTTTTTGATAGCAGATTAATGACACTACCACTAGCAACAAATTTTCAACTTCCAATACATCTAAATACTCTCACAAAATACTCATATTTGATGTTTATATGCATTAAACAATATCTCTGTAACCAAGTCAAAAGTTAAGGATGAGGTTGTTCCTTATCACGTCTACAAACTATGTCGTAGGATATCCAGATAATGCCAACAGTAGGTTTCATAATAAATAATCAGGATTACCAATTTTCAATTGCTTTAGAGTCAACATGAATAATTTAATCTCAGAGGTGAAACCTCCAATCGCACTCATACCGAGCCTGGTAAACGTAACATCATAATCTTATAAAGTCTTGGGTTAATTTTTGGTATTTCTCTTGATTTGAAAAAAAGATTTGTCTGAAAGGTTCTTCCTGACATATGATGTCTAGTTAATTGCCCGATTTTGAGCTTTCATCCAAACTCGTGTCAAGATATTGACGCCGGAGAGTGAAAACAAACCAACCATGTCAAAAAGAATTAAAAGAGAAATGAAGAAAATCGACAACTATTTTAAGGAAAAATCATAAGCCCATTTATATTTTCCCTTGGTTAGATATGGTAAACTGTCAGAGATGTGCTGCCGTGTTTGTGAATTCAGACCAGCAAAGATAACTTATAAACTTTGTTTTGTTGAAGCTTTCGCAATAACTCTTTGTACTTATTTGTTACATGATCTCTCACTTCATTAAGAATTTCTTTATTACGTTTTTCCTACTTAAATCATAGTCATAAACGTCGTATTCATTTGTTCTACTATTGATACGAAATTAAGAGCACCTTGCAACTTTTGTTCGTTATTACTTTATATTGAGTAAACTTAGAGGACATTGTCAAAATAGTCACAAGCAGAAATCTTACCATATCATTTGACATGAAATAATATATTTATTCTTTTGCCCAAGTAGGAGTGTCACTACAAAATGAACTATCCAAGTTAGGCAACAAATATTTCAGTTAATGATACTAAACTTCGTTAAACCATCTACTAAACGTGTTCTTTAAGTTGCATTATTTTGATATTTTGCTTGAAATAGGGAGAAATGAATGAACGTGTTACCTCCTTCTCGAGCAGGCTATGGAATAACTGTATGGGAACCCTGTTTGAGAATAACATTAACTAAGCTTATGCTTGTGTTTTTGCTTCCCAATGGAATTAAGATGTTGATTATGATGATTACACATTTTTATTTCACACTGTAAGCAGTCACCTCAAGGATTGATAATTATGTAGTATCACCTTTCTGTTGTTTGGTAATTTACTGTTGCAATGGTCTTCCTTCGTTTTGAATTAAAACAACTGCTAGAAATGTATGCGAGTAATAGTTCAATTGGCTAGTTAGTTTACTGCTAAATTGCTGTGTAAGGATTACCATAAAACCATTCAAGAACTTTATAGTGCGTTTCTTTTTCTTAACAAATGGATATGCCTTTTGTGACCCAAATAACAGTTTTAAATATCACAAAAGTATACATTAATTAAACAAAAGTAGTACAAAACTAAATCATACCA
>JANTCA010085975.1:0-14109 GCA_024741275.1 Chironex yamaguchii | reverse complement strand
TAGAATGCAGCCCTGTGGTCTGCTTCAAGACAACCGTCAGATAACTTTGGACATGCGTTGACAGTTGACACTGCAAAAGCAATGGAAAATCAGGGATAGCCGTTCCTGGCTACGACTAGCAGTGACAAAATTTGTCAATTCAGAAAAAAATTGGATAATAAAAAATAATTGGATATGGAGGACCCTCTCTGCTTTTGAATTGTGGGGCAATGCCCATGGTGCCCCCCAGCAGCAGCCGCCACTGGTTTAAGTAATTACTCTCGTGAATGACATCACCTTCCCTATTAATGCAAAAACATAAGAACATTATGGAGGAAACACTGGTAGTTTTTTCAATAATTTGCCGTCATGGCTTATGGAAATATTAGAAATAAAAATTGAAATATTGGTTAGTGATCCTTTTTGACCATGAGTTGGGCACTTAGTTAATATTGGTACTGCTAGTAATTCTTCGAGCTTCATAATTTATGCCAGTTTTGGCCAGTTTTGTAAACAATTTTGAAATACTTGTAGGTATAGTAGATTTATACATACTAGTGTTTTCACTGGTGTTTCGCGGATGGATTTTTTTCTTGTCCTAAAAGGCAGTGAAGTTGCAAATTTTTGTCTTTTTACCTCCATGTATTTGCTCGTGTTTTTGGTATTCAACCCTTTGATAACTTAATTGATTACTGCTTTGTATTTTCTCCAGAGGAGGGTGAGATCATTTTGTTTTGCCTCTTTCTACTGCAGATGTATAACATGACGGAGTTTGCTATGAGCTTAAATGAACTTCTTGATGAACAACAAGATCTTGTAAGTATATATTAATAGATAGATAGATAGATAGATAGATAGACAGACAGACAGACAGACAGACAGACAGACAGACTGACTGACTGACTGACTGACTGACTGACTGACTGACTGACTGACTGACTGACTGACAGACAGACAGACAGGCAGGCAGGCAGGCAGGCAGGCAGGCAGGCAGGCAGGTAGGTAGGTAGGTACAAAACTTGAAAATCGCCTTGAAAATTTGCGACATTGCGCTAAAATTATACTTACAAGCTTTTTTCGTCTGACACTCTTCAGAGTATGAAACGTCAGAAAGGAAAGTATATGTATTGATCTTGACTTTGTTTTTGAGTTCGCCAATTAATTAGGGATCTTTTAATTGTAATACAGGGATCGAGAATGCCAATTCTTGTACAGCTATGAAGGGGCTGATAATAAGTGTTCATGTCATATCCTCGTGCTTGTTTCTATTATTTAGATCGCACCAACCGATTCAAGGTTTAGGCCGGACATTAGGGAACTCGAGAATGCCAATATAGGTAGGTAATCTTTCAAATGATCTATTTGATTCTTCTATAGTATTTATTAACTATTTCTTTAATAGTATCTCAGGAATTAGGTAGTTACAGGTAAGTAGCAGCCTCAACAGATGTTTTACAGCGGCAGTTACCTTAGCAGAACAAATAGTTTGAAGAAGAATTGCGTGTTATGCTGTGATAGTTATAGCTTCGAGCCGGGTCTCGCGACTGCAAAACTGACGTGAGACTCGACTTTGAACTTCTGTGATCACAATCATAACTTTACTTTTGTTTCCCACACAAGACTGACTGACTGTCTACCTCCATACAGATACATTGGAAATTGTAGTCTTAAGTTACCGACAGTGAGCAAAATGCTTGTCCTCAGGATATTTGATGTTTATGTTTTTCTTCAAATGGGCTCGACATTACGTTAACTTTTCTTTTCGTTTAGAGCTTGCTGCAAGTGAAAAATTTCGCTTAGAAGAGAAGCAACGGGCAGCTAGGAAAGAACGTAATAAGACAAACGAAGAGTGGAGAACAAAGTATGTAGGCAAACATGAACTTAATTACATTTATTTGAACTTATTGAGGGAGTCTTAGGTTTTTAATCGATTTCACTTCTTGCTTGGTTACTGAGCACTACTTTTTTCCTTTTCGCCCTTTTTACTCGTTTTTGCTATTTACCTTTCTTATCGGCATCCTCGTTTGCATCGTCTGCTTTGGGTTTTTTTTTGTGTCCGATGACGTGTGATAGTTGCGAGCTTATTCGAAGCAAGAGTCATTTCCAATTCTTATGATGAAATTATTGATTCGCTACTAGCGGCAACTGGAGATGCTGAATCAGTATCTGTCCTATCTGTCATTGTCACTATAGTATCTGTCTTCACTATTGCCGTCATCATTGTCCTAGCTATCATCATCATAACTATTCATCGTTATTATGGTCGTCTTTGTCACCATGATTATCATCGTCACCATGACTGTCGTCATTATTGTATCATCGTCGCTCGGTCATCATCATCATCGTCATCGATTGTCGCCACCACCATCATCGTCGTCGTTGTCATCATTATCATCATCGTCGTCGTCGTCGTCGTCATTACCATCGTCATCGTTACCATTATTATGATCGTCGTAATGACGATCATCATCATCGTCATCATTACCATCGTCATCGTTACCGTTATTATCATCGTCGTTACGACAATCATTGTCACCATCCTGTTATTCTCGTCATCATCATCGTCATTATTACCATTATGATCGTTACAATTATTATCATCGTCATTGCGACGATCATTGTCGTCGTCGTGATCATCACCGTCATCATCATCGTCATCATGACCATCGTCATCGTTACCATTGTTATCATCGTCATTACTACGATCATTATCATCGTCCTATCGTTGTCTTCATCATCATTATCGTCACCATCATCGTTGCCACTATCATCTGTCGGTGTCCTCCAGTAGGCACAACTTAAGGGGTAGCTGTCGTCGTATTGCGACAGCTCTTATCGGGTGTACATCTCACATGTCTTATCCGGCATGAGATGTGTCGCTAACCAAGATTAGAATTCATGTTGTTGGTAGGATGAAGTCATCGAGGCATGGCTTTAGCTTGGTATAAACGGTGCTGTCATAGACATTTTGCTTTTGAAAATCCGTTTCTAAACGAAAACTCATCGTCATGGGTTCTCAAAGCCATTTGTTAAAACTGTGATCCTAACGAACAGAGGTCATTCCGTGACGAGTTGGGTTTGACAATAATTGGTATTCTCATGTTTGAGGTTGAATTAAACAGAATGGGGAAACTAGATTACTTCATCTCAGAAGTTGAAATGGCTTGATTTTGTCATCATCTATCCGGTACATTTCTTCCAAGTATCCGTTTTATGTTCACTTTGTAGTCACGAAACGTGTAAAAGGCTCGCGTTGTGCCGTAAACCATAATTGGTCATCTCCTACTAATAGCAGAATGTAGCTAACGATCTTAAAATTTTATTCTTCTTTAAAACTTCTGCTGACGCCATCATGTTGGCGTCAAGCCGTCCCAAAGAAAACACGCGATTGACAACCAAAGTTTCCTCTGTTTTGTGCGGATTATCGGTTATGACGTCATACTGAGGCTAGAGTGTTTTTATGGCTTTTGACCACATTTCATTACTCGTGCATTGTGGATATGAATTCGAGTTGGACTTGTTTCTTGTTTGTTTCATTACCTCCCTCTGCGTTTTGTTTTTCTGCATTTTCCTCTTCCTTATTTCCCGCTATTCTTATTCTTTTCTACTTCTCTCTTCTTCCTCGTTTTGTTATCCGGACTTTATTTTACTTAAAGTGACGTGGTCTGTTTGTCTTTGTAGATGGTTTGATTTCAAAACTAACAAATATACCGGACAACTTGATTGGGCTTATAATGGTGAATATTTTAAACGCGATTGGTCAAGGTGTCCTGACATATTTTAACTGATTCTGATTGCTGTGTATTTATTGGTCAGTCACCCAATTGTCCTGATTCTCACTGTACGACTGCAGGCCGGTCACCACCGTGTCACAGGTTATGATCAGTGCAGGAACCTGGGATTGCACGGCATCATAATTATTGATTCTGCCGGAGAACCACTGATGATTCTGTTAGGCATGTGCTTTTCTGTTGCCTTTGCGCTGATGTTGCTGTTTATTAAAGGAGTGAGATAGACAAAGTCTTGTTGGGCCTTCTCCTGTCGCAACAGCGACTCATCTAATCGATAACAAGGTTTAAAAATGAAGTTGTGAAGGACAACAATTCAATAGCTTTTGGGGGTTAAAATATCATTTAATTTGGTAAAACTGTACAATAGAGAATAGAGGTTTAACTATTGTGAAAGTAGTTATGGTGCTATTGTATTGTTAAGTACATTTGCATTTATTTAATGTTGTACCTTAAATGTAAACAAATTTTGTATAAATTAATCCAAATTCTGCAATGAATTTTGTTATTAAATATAAAGAATTCGGTCCTCTGTCGCTTCTTGAAAGATAAGACCTGGTAGAGATTTCCTGCAAATTATTAAACTATTTTCTGGTGTGTAGGGTCTTTGAATTGAACGTCGGCCCCTGAACTTAACGCCATTTACATAGTCCGTACTTTTAGTCTTTATCTGAATAAACGCATGTGCTTACGGCCGACAAATCCATCCAGAAGCGTAAATGACTGTTCATTGGCACATCATCTTCATGTTGCCGCTACTATTATCATCGTACTCACGAGGGCATTATTAGTTTTTTTTGTGAATTTTATGGAAGAAAGCTCTTTTGCTGTATTCAAGTCGCCTGAAATGCGATTCTGCCTTTTATAAGTAATGACTGCTTCGCGAATTACATTAGTAATTAATTTACGCCGAGAAAACGTAGTAAAGACATTTTGTGATATTAAATGTGGCTGGGAAAGGCTTCAAACTGTTTTTGTGAGAAATAGGGCAAAATGGTTTTCAAGGTGTTGCATCGTGATTATCGATTTTGGTATTGATTGAAGGTGGGAGATAGTTGCAAGCTTGATCGAAACAAGAGTCATTTCCAATTTTTATGATGAAATTATTGATTCGCTACTAGCGGCAACTGAAGATGCTGAAGCAGTATCTGTTGTAAACAAATGGTTTCGAGCAGGAGCGTTAATTGCTTTTCACTTGGTAGATCGGTTATTTTTTGAAATTGAGAAGGCAGTTTTGGTTGACTACATATCACTATTTTATGGGATAGCGGGACCTGTATTAGTTTTATTTACTTTCGTATGTCGCGTTTCTCATTCCTCGTGTTTTATGTGATTTCGTGTGCATTTAAGCATCATTTCTTTATTGGCAATGTTAGTGGGATTCATGTTCTGTGTTTGTTCCACTCTTTTGTAATAAAACGAGTATTTATTCATGTTTGTTTCTCGTTGAATTGCGATAATTGGGCAAGGATAACGTTTTGAAATGTCAATATTTACTTTAGAAGGCAAAAGGTACTTGTAGTAGGGCTGGCTAGAATTCATGAATTTGTAGGTACTGTAAATAGATTGTTCCAGTGTGTTTCTTGGTATGACTTTGTGTTTTCTTGGGGCAAAATGTTTTTACGTGAATCATGCCTGTTAGATAAAAAGTAGTTCTACAACGTGTAATTAAAGCGAATGCGCCTCGTACATCGTGAATTTACATGGTTCTTTGGCATACGACCTAGGAATTGTACATTGTACGTTTTCCATTCTGACGACACTTCAGTCAGCATACAAGATTTTGTAGAACTGACTGGAAATAAATAAATACTGTAACAACAACTTAAAAACAAACAATAAAGTTGTACACTGTACCGCCCTTTTTTGAAAAGAATAGAATATTATATGTCCGCATAACTTTGCAACAACCTCTTTTAGATGTCACTTCAGTTGATGCCGCCATAAGATACAGAAAGTAAAGGAACCCCATTGTGTGTAGGGCCGCCGTCACGTTGGATCCAATAGCCGTGACAAAGGGGCAGAACGTTTGAGCTTAACTGACGGTAAAGTAAACGACGTTTCCGGAAGAAACTTTCGACCACGACTGTTGAAGGGAAAAACCTTCTATTCAAAAGCAAAACAACTTACAAAACATAAATGGAACAATCTGATTACTTCTTGCTTACATGCCCCTTGTTAGATACCCCCCGCCCCCGCCCCCACATGTTCATAAATTGTAGATAATCCAAGTGTTTACTACAATGGTTTATGCAACTTGATGTATCAGTGTTATTGTTCTTGATCTTCATTTGTGCTGACATGTTCTAATATATTTAATTCATATGGACTTCCGTTGAGTGCCTTTCCTTTCCATGTAACATAAATTAAATGCTTTCCTGCATACTCTGGTCTGAAAGTAATCTTATGTTCATACTCGGCTGTACATGCTACATCATATGGAATATCCATTCCGTTGCTAGTTCTGATTTGTACGTCAAGATACAGCAAATCCTCTGTTTTTGTTTTGATGTTGAGTTCCACAATTGAACCAACAGAACCATTCCTGATCCCAGGGCCAGAGACTTTGCAATCTTCTCCTTTTATCAAATCTATTGCCTTCTTCGATAGCTCAGCCCCCATAATTATGAATTATTTCAATCCAATCACTGAAATATACAACAGAACTATTGTAAAGTTTGACAGAGATAAATTTTAAGTGTTCTGAACTAATTTATCTTAGTAGCTATTGCATTAACGAGATTGTATTATTCTGCATAGAGGTCGACAGGGTGGTCTTGCGTTAAGAATAGAACTAAAGGTATGCTTATGACCGACGTTGTGACGAGTTCAGGTCCCCCTGGTGATAATTCCTGTAGTTCTATTCTTGTATTATTATGTCCACAACCTAATGCCACAATATTCGTGTATAACAGTGAAAATCTAAACTACGCTCCCATGCTCAAATTCTCTCGCTTTGACTGACGTGAAGATATATGATTACATTGGATACGATATTTTTCTATCGCAATACGAAGCAAAGTAAACTTTACACAAAGTGTGCATCAATACTGTGAATTGTCAAACCTCGTTTTGGCGTAGACCGTGTTCAAAAGGTCAGTGAAAACGGTCAAGGAGCTCTCAAAAAAAGCTAAAAATGTGGCTTTATAGTTTTCAGGACTTGCTCAAGCAATTAGGGTGTGGACTATAGAACTAGAAACTTTTCAATGATCCGAGGAAAAGTTCTAATAACCTATGCCTGGATCTCCGCATCAGTTTCCTGTCTTTACGACGAGTGATGGCTCGTGAAACCGGGAATTAATATTCATGAACGAATGCATCGAATTGTTAATCTTGCAAGTCCATGTTTTTCTTTGTTAATAAGAACGTTTCAGTTCTTTGCTTGCAACGCGATATCATGGAGAGAACAGTGTTGTTTATGTCTCGAAATGAAGAAAAACCAGGTTTAGACAGGAAAAGCAACAATGCCTTACGACTGTTCGACGAAATTTCCATCAACCTTTGACATTTCAACATGGAGTAAATATTCCATTTGTTATGTCGATGAGACACGGGGTACACAATGGATCTCCAATAAGTAGCTAAACTGCGTAAATAAGTTTTAGTTCACAAAAACAAATGTGTGACCTTTCATACGTTCAAATTAAGTTTACTGCATGTTAAAGGAGAATTTTTATCCCCGCAATTTTAAAAACAAAACTTTCAACTCACCTTAACCCTCAAACATGGATTAGTGATATCCATCACCAATGCGAAGCAAACAAGAAGTAATGAATGTATGGTTGACTGAACTATTAGTTTGTTCTATAATCTTTATGGTTTCTAAGTGCATACGAAACAAAAAAAGGGTTGCCTTTTTCCACGCGCGGATAATAGCCTGTGGTGCTAAACTCTGCAATTAACAGGGTTGCTACGTTTTTTTAAGGTCTTAACAAATCTATCCCAGTAAGGGGTCATTTCATTGTTGTCTCTTTGTGATTTTACTATTGATCTTGAACTTCACACATTCACGAACAAAAAAGATCGAGGCAAGTAAAATCACATCAATTGATTGAGCTGACTAATGGTTTACTCACATTGTTCTATTGTGGTAGCTGAGGCAGTTGCCTTTAGAATAAACCATAGTTTCTATCAACAACCGAAAAAAGGTAGTCACCATACCGCTCGGCGCAGGGTGGGCTACTTAAAAGATGCTGTCCTTTAGCACAGTCACATTCCTTAGGCATAGGACAAGACCTACCAAGCCGCAGGGGTTGCTGGCGAACGCTAGCCGAGCCTGTGCGGATTTGTCTAGGTAGATGCTGCTTGATTCTTTCAATCAACTTTTGGGAAGTACGTACCTGGCTTCACACCGGCACGAAAATTTATAAACATACTTTTGTGTGCGGTAGGCAGCACATTTTTTTTGAGTTGATCGCAAAATCTTGCATGTGCCAAAGATATGCAGTCTTATGGCATTAAAACAACCCCCAATACTCTCCCTACTTTGTTTTTCAAAACGTGAAACATTTCCAATCCGAGAAAGTGCGAGATAAACTGGGCAAGTCTTGCCCTATGCCTAAGCAATTTGTAGGACTGTGCTGTAGGACAGCACCATGTAAATAGCCCATCCTGGGCCGGGCGGTATAGTGACGACAATTGTTCAATAGTTTATCCTTTGGTTACATATTCAAAGCAATTATTTATTATTATTATTTATCATTATTATTTATTATTAAGAATAATTTGTGGCTGCTTTCTTTATTAGTTTTCTCTTTTAGATATTGTAGCTATTAATATTACTGCGCGTCTTTAAAATAGTTATTGATGGCGTTGTTCTTGGAAACAAAGCAACAACGATGACACAACTAAGCGTACAAGTAAAAAAAAATTGACTTCTAGGCAAACTGAGCGGAAAAAGTTTATTCGAAATTTTTGCCAAAAAACGAGTCTCCGAGACGTAAGTCGTCAGTCTTAAAGGAACGGGAAAAGCAGTTAGCCAAGAAAGAGTTGAAATAAGGTTTGTTCTTGTTTTCATTCTTGTTTTTATTTTCAGTTTATATTTTCAGCAAGGAAATTGCTGTCAAATATTTCCTTTTCTTGCCAGTTGTTAGAAATTGAGATAATAGTTGCAACAGCTCAATGGGCACATGGCCTATAAAACATCTACAAGTGTATAAACACCTAGTGCATATTTATCTTAAGTGCGCGCTTCGTCTCTCGGGTCAGGTTTGCAATGAAGTTGTTGTCCTATGATTGGCGTCCAACTATCTTTATGAATATGATGCGCACGAACAAGTCCTGTGAATTCGATCTTGTAAAGTGTTTGATAGTTAATAGTTGATATTTGAGAAAATTCTCTGGCAGCCAAACCAAGGCATCCCGAAAAAGCGTATAAGCGCCCCACTCGAATAAGCGCTCCCTTCGCACAAGCGCCTCTCTTTGAGGTCAAAAACTAAATAATTATTCTTAAATCCTTGTTTATTTGAAGATTTGTGGTATTTCTCTGCTATCGCGATAAATTCAGGCACCTTGAATTTTGAGTATTCAATTTCATGGAAAACTAAAAACGTTTCAGGAACGAAAACTTTTTTAAGTCTCTAACAAAAATAGAGCGCATCCCGTTATCAAATCGTATCCTTTCCAAAATAGTTGCCGTTTAATCCTGGTTATGAAAGTGACGATTAAGCATAGACGGAAGCCCGGAACGGTATCATGTCGTACGTCTTTCATAGTGCAAGAAGGATCTCAGTTGGAAAATGTATGATACTCAACGAAGCAAAGGATAAAGACTTCCCAAAACTGCGCAACTTTGATCCGTTATGACAACGGTTTCGGAACTTCACATTTAGTTGATCCGTCATACTTTTAATGCAGTAATTACCTCTATTTATACAGATTTTGCCGTCGCTGTTTGTTAGGTTTGTCCGTTACAACTTTGGCATGGTGCTAAAGGATGGTACTAATTTACCATAAATAGCTCCATCTAAACAACGAAAACTAGCTACGTGTTTTAAGCAAGAAAAATTAAATTCCTAACATTGAGTTATATTTTGCTTTCGCTATCAGGAGGATTATAGTGGATTGTTCTCTGTCCTAGAGTATATTTAGGAGAGGAAATGGATTTCGTTGCTGGTAAACCGTCTTAGTTTATTTCAGTTAAAATCAAGAAGGTTGTAATGCATTCAGAAATATAAATGCTATACTAATCTTTGGCCTTACTTTTAAAGAGTTTGATCATGAAGGCCCGTTAGTGATTGAGCCATCCATCCTCTCGAGATTGATAACATGAATAACTATGCTACTGCTGACGGAGGAGGTCTGAATATTTCCCAATGCATGGAATGTGGAATCAATTAATGAGAATGGGGGGAGGGGGAGGTACATATGCCACCACTTTGTCAACTATCTTCATTTGCGTGGGTAAGACACAAAGGTGAGGCAGAATGTCACTTTCGTTTGGGACATAATAGTCTTATTAACCCTTGCATTGACATCTTATCCCTGTACTCCATATAATTGGCGGTAAGTTACATTAGAATCTGCTCAATGTAAATGTTTGCTTGCGATGAGAAGCTACATACACCATTGCATATGTCAAAAACAAATCGTGAAAATAATTGGCTTCCAGAGACTTCAAAGATGAGAACGTACTGAGCACAACACTGAGATTAAAATGTCTTACGAAAATAAGAAAAACGGCTGTAATTCTAAACACAACATTGACGTTGTTAAGGGTAACGATCTTCTAATATATAATCTTTATTTGCCAAAGTTAACATTTAGTTTTCTCGAATTTTTGTCTTAGGATCGCCTCAGCGTTTTTACAATTAAAGACATTCTCAGAGTAAAGTCGAATTAACGATTGATTAGCTTAAGTGGAAAATTGTTTCTGAAAATTTGTACTCATATGGTACGTGACAGTTAATTTAGCTTTCTTTGATCTAAAAAGTGCATTGGCTAACTTCACGAACATAATGGCAATGACCAACGAGAGCTGTTTCACTTACATTACACATTTCAAGTACTCGTGACCTCTAATACAATCCAGGTTGACATCTGCAAGTTCAAGCACTCCATGGGCCCATTGTTAAAGTCGTAATTGAAAAATTTGTCTCTTACGTGAAAGTAATATTGACTATTACTGTGCGGAATCAAAAGCTTTATATATTATATGTGACAGAATGAAATAGATAAACATACATATTTATGTACAGACTAAAAACATTAGGACAGTGAAACGTCTTGATTACAGATATTTTATTTCAAAATAAGTGTAAACATACCGTTATGAGGTACAACTACCACAATTTTTCCTCTGTTATATCCTTGTGAGGTATCCACCACAAATGAATTCTATCACGTAAGCTAGAATCCCAAGGCACTTTTTGTACTTTCAAAATTACTGCCACTAACAGCCCCGAATTTAATTAAATGCTTCCTTACAGGACAGCTCAATACACGTTCATTGGTTTTTACCAACCTTTAAAAATCGATTAAGGCCTGAAATCCTGATAACCTTTTAAGCTTCCGCTTATTTTGAAGTAACGGCTTAAAAATTAAGCAGTCACCCAAATTAACTTAACGTGAATATTTTTACGATAACATTCTTTACTCGCTAATACTCAGAGATAAAATGTAAGAGATTCAGAATATGCAGACGGCAGGAAGACAAATGACAATAATGGCTTAAGCATTGATTTAACTTATTAACATTAAGTTATTTAACTTATTAACTTTAAATAACATATGTATCTTTAATTATAAAGCTATAATAAGGTCCTATATACAGTACAAGGCTAAGAAATAGCATTCAGCAAAGACTACAGGTATGTTTGACATTTGGAAATGAACCAAGTGAAGCGGATGGTTGTTAATGCAAAGTAAGCTTAAAATCAAATTCTACACTAGAAAAAAACTGTTTGGCTTAAATCTGTTGTGACTGTGTCTCAAATTAAATGAGAGGCAGGAATAGCTTGATAAATAACCAAGACTTTACAATTAAAGGCAATTCAGGAAAGGAACATACAAACAAACCAATGGACAAAAAATGTTAGAAAGGAATTCCGAGGTTCTGTCCTCACTGAAGTGCGCGAAACCTTTGTAATTAAAATGAACCGATGCCAAACATCACTTGGCAGAAATTAAAAGGTAATAACAGTGTAGATTTTATAGCTATAAGAATCCCATAACTCAGAACCAAAACAAATTCCTTTATGCAGCTTTACACGTGTGCTTTACACTATCTTCTGTTAGGCTAAAAAGTTTAGCTCAAACATATCTTTGATAGTGAATATGATAAGGTAATCGTGTATTGGACGACAGTTTCCTAAACAAAAGGAGTGAGTGATTTTGAATAAGGAACGTAATGTAAGTATTCAAGTTCTGTAATAGTGACAGAAATATATATATACAGCCAACCTCGTACCAAAGATGACACGTGGACAACAATGATGAATTTTGGTAAACAGCACAACTGTTTGTACTAACTTCCTAAGACTTATAGTTCAAATGCACGAGCATGTTATAAGACCAGAAAGAAAAATAATAACCTGGTATGGAAAGGTTTAAAGAAACAAAGAACATTGAAGACCTGTCCTGAGGTTCCATAGTTTTAAACTTAAAGTCAGGATTCCAGTAGTGCTCATCAAATATGTTTGTTAATTTAATTTGGCCTTTAGAGATTTTTAACAAGATTGGTTTATATGTAAGGTAATACATTTAAATAGTCATTTTTCACCGTTCCTTCTGCATTCTCAGTGCCTCTTGGAGTATGGACAACCGAAAGAAATTTGGTCCACAAATCAAGGAAAAATAGAACTGGCTCGTCTTCAGTTGGAAATTGCTGCTTCCTGTAACATAACCAATTCAAACATCAATTTCATAAGAGAAGGGTTATCACTATTTAATTATCTTTGTGGTGTTGCCAAATACTGCGACGTAAAATTGAACTTATATGCCCCCTGGTTATAAGCCCCAAAAGTTTCAAATAAAAATCCCTTTAGTTATATGTCTGCCAGGTTACAAGACCCTCCATTGTCAAACGGGAGGTGCCTGCATCCGTATTAGAAAGATTTTACAAAGATTCCTAAATATATTTTCATCAAAATGCCATATGGTTACATAAAGGCACTTCAGAGCCTTTTTTCCATTAACTATTTGTACTGTATTCTAAAACCTACCCAAGTAGAAACTGCACTGACACCATTTTACCACAAGGTAGCATTGTAGCTACTACTTGCATAACGAATTCTGGTATGTCTTTATATGTCAACACTACCTATAGTTCTTACAACGACTGTAGTTTCACTAAAACTATTCAAAAATCGTCTTGAAAATTTGCAACAATGCGCTAGAAACATCCTTTTTTCGTCTAACACGCATGAATTATCAGAAAGGAAAGCATAGATATATGGCAACCTTTTTACACGAAACATTTATCGAGATTAACCAATCATAAACAGGAAAGGAAAAAACGCACAGAGACAATGAAGAAACAAAGCAATATTGCAAGAGTCCAAGTGAAAAAAACCGAACCATTTCTGCTTACAGAGTATTGGTTTTCTCGTTTTATTGTAGACGTTTCCATATACATTATCGATACACTTTCCTTATGAAAAGGATACCGTATATATATACTTCCCTTTCTGACGATTCATACTCTGAAGACTGTCGTACGAATAAAGCTTTTGAGTATGTTTTAAGCGCAATGTCGTAGATTTTCAAGACGATTTTTAAATAGTTTCAGTTAAAATACAGTCGTTGTCAAAACTATAGGTTGTAATGACATACTTGAATTCGTCGTGCAAGTACTAACCACAATGCTACATTGTGGAAAAATGGTGTCAGTTTCTATGGGAACAAAGAATTCCCAATTAGATTCATGTGTACATGGTTAAGGTGAAGAATACCTTACGAGCACATTATATATAAAAATACCTTTTTCAAGGCAGGTTTTGTGCTACAAAAAGATTGTTCAAAACAATTTAACATATTCTTATTAGTTCAAACAGCAGCTTCTGTTTTAAGCCCTTTTAAATCGTTGGTTTGAAAAAAAGCAAGCCCTGGGCTTGGAACAAGGATTTTACAATATAAAGAAAAACTGTATCAATAACACACTTCGGGCATCTAGAATCATGCCATTCTCGGTGTACTTCAATACCCCAGCATCACTGAGTTTATTAAGTTAATTGCGTAGTTTCAATGGCAAGCCACTCAGCCCATACAATTCAAAACAGGTGTTCTCCAAGGTTATTTCTTGGCATTTTTACCTCTTGTTTTATCCTAAACATGGACACTTACTGTGGAAGACTCGCGTAAACTTAGCTCATTTGAAATGAGATGCCTCAGAGCAATCCTTAGC
>JANTCA010085964.1:0-14110 GCA_024741275.1 Chironex yamaguchii | reverse complement strand
TGTGATGGCACGGAGGTTTGAGTGTTGGCTTTTAAGTCTGAGGATTGCAAGTTCGAGCCCCGTCGGCTCCCACGTAGGGTAGCTATTGTGGTAATGACCACTCTTGACAAATATATATATATAAAAAGAGGAAAAGTAATGTGACCATGGTAAACTCTTAAAAATCTGTTTTACTAACCATTTGGGTTAAATTTTATGACAAATTTGTAATAAGCTTAAGTGGCGCTGACTGAATTGATGACAAGTTCACCAGCCCTCAGTTTGACATAAATATGCACCAAAGGAAAAGGCATGTGAGTTTGAATAACTCTTATAACCTATACTTAAGTATCCGAAAGCAATTAAAGGGAACATTGTTATAACTTTAAATACCATCGGCGGCCTGGCATCGATATTAGATTTGATTCCGAATGTACGGGCCTTCATATCTACATTAGACAATGAAGATCCAACATTATCAAAGAGCCAAGAAAATGTAACATTATCAAAGAGACAATGAAGATGTAACATTATCAAACAGACAAAAAGATGTAACATTATCAAAGAGGCAATGAAAATGTAACTTTAACAAAGGCAGACTCAAGATGTAAAAAATGTCAAAGAGTTAATGAAAATGTAACATTATCAAACAGGCAATGAAAATACAGCCTTATCAAAAAACAATGAAGATGGAAACCTATCATAAAGACAAAGAAGACTTAACTTTATCAACGACACAGTGAAAATGCAATTCTATCAAAGATAACAATGATAATTTAAATTTATCAAAGAGACAATGAAGATGCAACACTATCAAAGAGACAAGAAGATGTAACATTCTCAAAGAGGGAATGAAAATGTAAATTTAACAAAGTCACACTTAAGATGTAAATATATCATAAGGACAATGAAGACGTAACTTTATCAACGAGACATTTAAAATTTAATTTTATCAAGGATAACAATGAAAATGCAAATTTATCAAAGTGACAATGAAGATGTAACATTATCGCAGAGACAATGAAGATGTAGCATTTTTAAAGAGGCAATGAAGATGTAACATTATTAAAGAAGTAATGAAGATGTTACATTATCAAGGTTACAATGAAGATGTAACTTTATCAAAGAGACAGTGGAAATGTAATTTTATCAAAGATAACAATGAAAATGTAAATTTACCAAAGAGACAATGGAGATGCAACATTACCAAAGATGCAAACAAGTCGTAACAATATCAAAGCAACAATGAAGATGTAACATTATCGAAGAGACAATGAAGATGTAACGATGTAAAAGAGGCAATGAAAATGTAACATCATCAAAGAGGCAAGAAAATGTAGAATTATCATAGAGACAAGAAAATGTAAATTGATCAACGAATCAGCGAAAAGGTAGCATCATCGAAAAGATAATGAAGATTATAATTCGTCAAAGAGACAAGGAAAATGAAGCGTTATCAAAGTGCTGAGGAAATTTTACATTATCAAACAGACAAGAAAATGTAAATTTATCAAAGCAGCAATGAAAACGCAACATTATCAAAGAGGCAATGAAGATTGAACATTATTAAAGAGGATATAAAAATGTGACATTATCAAAGAGGCAATGAAGATGCAACATTATCAAAGTTACAATGAAGATGTACTATTATCAAAGAGGCAAGAAAATGTAGAATTATCAAAGAGACAAGAAAATGTAAATTTATCAAAGAATCAACGAAAACGTAACATTATCAAAGAGGCAATGAAGATGTAACGTTATCTAAAATATAGTGAAGATGTAACATTATCCTTATCAAAAGAAATGAAACTGCAAATTTATCACAAAGACAATGAAGAGGTAGCTTTGTCAACGAGACAGTGAAAATGTAACATGATCGAAGAGGCAAACAAGACGTAACAATATCAAGGAGAAATTGGAGATGTAACATCATCAGAGAGGCAAAGAAAATGTAACATTGTCAAGGAGACGATGATGATGTAGCATTATCAAAGAGCTAATGAAAATGTAACATTATCAATTAGGCAAAAAAATACAACTTTATCAAAAAACAATGAAAATGTAAATTTATCATAAAGACAATGAAGATGTAAATTTATCATAAGGAAAATGAAAACGTAGCTTTTTCAACGACACAGTTAAAATGTAATTTTATCAAAGATGACATTGAAAATGTAAATTTCTGATGAAGGCAATGAAGAAGTAATTTTATCAAAGAGACAGTGAAAATGTTTCTTTATCAAAGATGACAATCAAGGTGTAACTTCAGAAAAAAAACCAATAAAGATGTAAATTTATCACAGTTTTTGAAAAGCGGAAAAGCTATTGTTATGCATTTGGCCTGAATTTGCACTGTAAAATTGTATCCTGCTTAATTGCCGTTTTTTTCTTTGGCATGTACATTGATTTTCATTCTGGATGTCTTGGCTTTCATATGAAATTGCATTTGTGAAACGTTTGTAAAACATTTAGACTTTATTTGCATCATTGATCTTGACTTCATTGTGATCCGTATACAAATGTATTTTGTACGATGAAGACTTGATTTTCTTTTATACATGAAGGAAGAAAAAAAATGTAATCCATAATTTTTTTTGCTGACATTGCAAGATTATAGTAAGAATGTTTTGACCAAATTAACATTGGAAAATTTTATAGTTTAAAATGGCGTTGATGGCCTTGGCATTGGTATATTAAGTTCCGCTGTTCGGGCCTTGTTTATTCACTTATGTTTGTAAGACAGACAGGAAAAAAGTAGTCTATCAAAATTTTGCAAAAACGGTACAGTGAAGCATTTTGACATGATGGTAATAACTTGCAATGTGGTTGATTGACTTGCCTTTTATAAAAAGTTTGATTTTAGGTGCTCAAATCTACTTATACTTGCAAAAGCAAAATACATTTGTAAATCTATTCAATTTTTACAAAAATGGCAAGGCAATGGTAAGGCATTTGGATTGGATTTTTATGTCAAAATTGGCATGCGTTAATTGAAGTATATGACCGTGATATGAATATGAAGTTTGAGACTGGATGTTCTTGCCATGATAATTACTTATGTATGTCAACAGGGATAAAATGTGGCTTGACTTTGGTAAGCTTTTAAAAAATTAGCAAGTTACTGTAAGACATTTGGACCCCAAATTGCAATAGCTCTGCATATTCAGGGCAAGCATAACCAAAACGTAAATAGCAAAGCGTAAAGGCCCATTCTGATAACAAATTATAGATATTTGAAATGGTTGCTTTGATTGCTTTGACGTGCATTTAAAATATTAATCAGGAAATTACACAAGAAGATCTGCATGATTTTTAAAAGTGAACTGCAGGAAATGGGGTATGCAATATGACGAAGTAATGCAGAAAGTAAGACATGTTTTTCGTATCTTTCCCTTAATATTATCTCATGTAAATATCTAAGCTGCTTACTAACACACAATCATTTAAACAGATTTATAGGAGAATCATATAATCATTACGTATTTTACCGTTTTTTCTTGTTTGTGAAAAATGCGAAAGATCAAAGGTATTTAATATGTTAATATATATATATGAACGTTTGCAAGTTATAGCATGAAGAAAACACTAAATGAACTTTAACATCAAGGAAGTGTCCTGGATGAATCCTCAATCCTCCTTTACAATTCTACAATCCTCTTCACTGGTACATCGTCTGTAAGTAACGATATATAACCATATATTGGTAAATGCCGTTTTCATGAACACTCCATCATTTTAACCGAAAAACCAGGTGTTAGACATGAAGACTTTAATGGACGTTATTGTCAAAATCCATTGGGAATTCCACCTTTGCGAGGGTCACACTCTGCCTTAACTTTACCGTTTTCTCGAACAACTGCTTGCACAACACCCATAATAGCATGAAGCTGGCCTGAAAGAAGAAAATACGTAGTTGTTGAGATAACATGTTTCCTGTCTGATACCAGCTCCTATGCTATCCGTTTGAGATCGTGATAATATGTGGGACCTACATACGGTACGACATCGATACGATTCGTTTGTGGTTTATTTTCCCTTTTATGTTGCCTCCTTGTATTCTTGTTTCATGTTTGTCTATTGATACATCAAAAATTCATTGCGCTTTCACCATACTACGTTTGAATAGTGGTATTCATATAGTTTTTTCGCATTGTATCCAAGATATAGGAAATTGACTTCCGTCTAACTTCAAGCTTCAAATTTTGTAACAGTGCAGTCAAGTTCACAACAGATTTATCGTCCTTGTCGATGTCTTCTTTATAGCATTTTGTAAACCTAAGGCAGTGCTGTGTGCATTTTATTTAAATAAAAGCTATTTTAGAAAATCATTCTTTAATAGCTAAACGACCAATGATGATGAACTTTACCGCAAGACAAAAGTCGGGAAAATATATGAAGCTGGCTAGTGCCCACTCAGAGGAAGCCGCAGAACATTAATTCCAAGGTAGCCTTGACATGGACATCCAAAGGAAAGAGATAGAGAGTTCGACCAGGAACAACGTGATGAGAAAATGCTAAAGCGCAAGAGTTTAGAAGCCAAGAGAAAAAATCTGGGGTAGTAAACATGGAGTGAAGCTAGACTGGTAGCAAAAAACAGAGGGAGGTGGCGGAAGATGCTATTAAGCTTTAACAAGGCTCAAACAGGGCAACTACGTAATAATTAAACTATTTGCTTTGAACTGCAGCTACTTTGAAAATGCTTTTTATGGATATACTGACTGGGATTCTAAAATCCAACTACACTTGTGGATCCTTGTATAAAACACGACAATAGCTATTGTTGTTTTCAAGTACTTACTTTGGGACCTCTAAATATGCTCTCCTCTTAATCGCTTTATAAAGTTTCACGCTTTCATATTCCCTGTTAATCTTTTATGTTGTTATGGAAGACAAAGGTGGAACATACTTATAATATTTCTCTATCAAATGTACACTATAAATTAAATCTTTGAATATATCATGCAAGTTTGATAAGAATTTAGAAAAATATATCTATAATTTTAAATCAATATCAAGATCTTCAGAAAGCAAGCAAGTGTTACCTCCAACTCTAACTAGGGTTTGATGTTAGCTGTAATTGGAGCAAGCATTCGCATATTGGTATAAATGTAGTTTTCTGTTCATATAGAAATATTCGCATTGGTGCACGCTAGCCTTAAAATATCACCATATAAGTTAGCAAGGTTATTTCCTGCCACCTTAATATTATCAAAGGAGAGTGATGAAAAGCATGCCTTATTTCTTCCAGGTGCATGTAGGAGCACACCCATATGCACTGGTGCGCAAAAATAGATCTAACCCAAACATTCACCACTCTCTGACAAGTTCATTTCATCATCACTAGAATTCTGATGAAGATAAAATTGACCCTTTGAAGATTGTATTGTGAGTCATGTATGTTCTTAGTACACTGCAGGTGAGTTTGGCTATCTGAGTTATTTACATATGCAGAAAAAGTTAGAACTATTGTGTCAAAAAAAATTGCGCCTTAATCTTTATTAATCCTCTATTTACGGACATATGACAGTAGATTATTAAGAAAAACAAAATAAGCTCAAATAGTAAAATCTTGAATTAATTATTTTTGAACAAGGATTACAGTTCAGTGTACGCAAGTTAGCACTATTTTTTGTCGAATCATGTTTGAAATCTGCAGCTGTATAGTTACTAAAAACTCTATATATTTAACTAAGATGGATGATTAACCTCTTGACAGAAACCTTGATGCTACAAACCTCGCGACCATCAGACTCAAAAGTCAACACTCAAATCAATGTGCCATTAAAAACGTTTGGCAAATGACATAACAAGTCCTTGGTATCACGAGCCAAACCCCAACGGTGAGTAAAGGGAGAGATTTAATAATTCAATTTATTTTGGCTTTTTTTAGCTTGAGGTTCGTCAGTGCTGGATTACAAGCAATTTTGAGAAAGCAATTCAAATAACAGAGCAATTCTATGTCAAAAATTACGCTAGCATCTTGCAAGCAAAAGGATCTTTTCTTACTATTAAAACCTTTTATCGCCACGTGTTTTGAAAATCTGCACGAAGGTAGGCACACTGTGACCTCTTCAAGCAGAATGTACTACTCACTGTACTTACCAATAAAGATTAAGAGCAGCTGTGAGCATTGGAAAGGGCTCGTGGTGGAACGAATATTAAGTGAGTCCTAAATTAGCAAAATGATATTTAGTCCTCTCGTGGAGAAACACTATAAGGGTCGAGCACTAGTGATCAATGATTTTGCTGTAAACTTCACTCAAAACTGGCGATTCCTTGTGTAGTCATAAGCAATGTCATGGGGTGCAAAAAATCTGACATCACAACCAGGGGCAGAATGAACACCATTAAATATGATTGCATGTACTACAGATATCAATCAGCAAAGACACCAACCCTGAGAGAACCACCCTCGAGGCCCGCATATTGAGGCATAAACATCTGTATCACATAGCATTATGATGGGAAAAAGGTTTTTCGAGAGGGAGTCAAGAAAAGACTGGAGACTCAAAACATTGTAAACGTTATCATCCATAGCAGAAATGCGTTCAATTTTGCAAGGTAAATTTCTTCCAAATTTGAATCCAGTGCTTTAACCATGCTGTCATTAGGCACCATGTGAATGAAGACATTTCTAAGCTGTTATACTGTGGCAAACGTTGTCCGTGAGCCGAAATGCATGCTACGCTTTCAAAATCATACACAATGTTCTCATCCTAATATTACTCAGGATCACATCTATGCGCAAAGAATCTGCAACGTTTAGAGTGATTAGGAATGTTTTACGTAATTTTCGTTTCCTGAATACCATTTTATATCTTCGCACTTTTGGAATATGTAAACATTGACCCTGATATTTAGCGCTGTTTATTTAGGCCTCACAAAATCCTTACCTTCTGCATGTGAAATATAATTCTTGTCTCTTGTTGATTTATTAAAAGGATACGCAGTTCATTTTAATCACATCCTTGATTAACTCTGTCGCTGGCCTCCCTTTCAGTATTAAAACAGGTTTTACATGGGAAAAATCCTCCTGTTAAATGTGTTGTTATTATTTAATTACTCATAATTAATATTTTTTGTTTCAATTAAAATACATTTATATAGGAAGCAGTTCCACAACAAGAACGATATGTAGTAATAAAACACAACAATTCATTGAATTTGATTATACAGTTTAGCACATATTTTATTTGTGGTTGGCACACCATACTGATTTTATCATCAGAGCCGTAAAATGTTTCAAGCTATTATAACAAGGAATTGCTAATCTATTTGTTCTGTTATTTAACGACAGATTTCATTTCTTATCACTCTTGTATCAGTAGAGTCCCTAACTATGAACTCTTAATCAATAAAGTTGCTTTTGCAGGTTTGCTTGTCAACTTCACGTAGTACAGAACCAGCACAGTAATGTCTACGTTTTCATGTGATCATAAATTCGTCGATTATAATGTCGTAAAAATATACAAGACACAAGTCCTTATGTGGAAAACTTGCAACTGTGATGCAAATTTGACCGGATACAGAAAAGTCCAATCTATTCTACGTTTTCTATTTGATATCCACAAGCGAGCCTCATTTGGTAATTGGAATGGAACAGAACAGCTGTCGCTACTAAGGAAGAGAAAAGTGAATTTTACTAACTACAATTGCATAGCTATAAATGAATCAATTTTCCTTCCGGCAATATCTTCATGGTGACTACGAATTTCCATGGTAACAGGGCCAGGATGGATGGACAGGGGTATCAGTAACCATTTGGGAGTCCTCCTTTACGGATGTCACACTCAGCAGCTATTTTTCCGTCATCCGATACTACAATGGCTTGAACTACACCCAAAATCGCATTCATTTGACCTGCAAACATAAAGGGAGTGTGACGTAAGGTCTAAAGCTTTGGGGAGGGTATGGATATTACGAAGAGACCTCTGCAAAGAAAACGCAGCATGTTATACTCTAAGATGAGTCTTTCTGTTAAAAAAGGTTTTGAGAGGTTAACTTGTACAAAATTAATAGAGTACGATGTTATAACGTAATTATTTTTGAGGAGATAAGTCACTTTTGATCTACAACTTCCATCACATTTGTCTTTTCTCAGTTATCTAACAATCGACGAAGTGCAGTTTAATGAATTTAAAATCCTTCATTTGTGTTGTCCTTCGAATGGATGAAATTCTAATACCTGTGCCTAATTTACTCAAATAAACAAACATAGAATGAACATTTCTGTCTGTAATATGTTAATACTACATATTCAGACAAGACCAAATTAAAATGGGTTCTCTTGTCATAATCTGATTAAAATTCGCAATTTGACAAAATTTGAGAAAAAGTCTGTCAAAACATTCCAGATGAAGTAGAGGGCATGGTGATAGTATATGGTAAGATAAGTATATATATAATGTATAAACTTTTATATGAAAATTAAGTATAGTTGTAAGCTGAAATATTTATCTGTTTTCTCGATATCCTATTAATTTCCTCTGCTCACATCACAACCTCCGTGAAGAAAGGCTCCTTGTCTTTTCAAATATCATGTCCTTTGCGGGTCCGTGAATTCTTCGTAGATGTTTATGACAATACCCTGGAGGCATTTATCACTGTTGAATTTAGCCTGCGAAACAGCCTATACAAGGAAGTATCTATTATCAATCTGTTTTTCTCGCGCCTTTTGTCCGTAAAACTTTCTATGGTTTCCTTTTAGTGAGCTCTGTTTAGCCAACGAGTGGATTAGTGGCTGGAAAGGGAGATGTTAGTCAGCCTAAAAAAATTCAAGGTCACTTTCAGTTCAGTCTTCAAATTTCATGTCGACAACATCAGTTCCTAGGGTGACAAGAAGTGTCTGAGAATTGTATGCAATAATGCTTATTATCTATACTTGTATAGGAATCTTCCGCCACAATTATTTGTATGCTGTAAATGTAATTCACTGCGCATTTTAGGTTCGACCAATAACAATTATAACACTAGACACCATTCCACCGTTTGGCTACAATATATTGTCCATTTAAACCATTATGCTATACATATCCTCTACTACAATTTGCAAATGCAGAGTTTAGTCATGCTACAATTTAATTTGTGATGGCAAGACGTCCCTTCTAATTTAAACTTAATATAATCTGCAATATATAAAGCAGTTTAATTGCTGTCATATTGCTGTGGCTGTCCGTTTATAAAATTGATATCAGTGCCTGATTGTAAAGTGTATGACCAATAGATTTTAAGTGCACAATCCTAAAGTAAATAGCAGCATGCTGCAGTTTATAGTTGCAAGTTTCGTGAAATAAAAGTGACTTCTTAAAACATAACGAGTTTTATTGGTATAAGTGCCATTTCATTACATGTTAAGTGCTAACTCCCAAATGCGAAATGACATTTTTCGACCAAGTCGATTACGGACACGATCTGTGCAGATGATTAATTAAATTCGACGTATTAAAAATTGGCCATGTAATATAATGGCAATTGCTAAAACAGCTATGTTTACCTATCAAGAACATGGGTATTGCTCGAAATTCAACTGTATGAGGTCACGTAGATTACAGACCTTTAATCACATCCATGTTCCAAAGGATAATAAGCAAACGTCCTTTGCAATTTTATTTAGTTCTCTATATCAAGTTGATTTTAATCAAACGAAACTCTTACCTGAAACATCGTATGTGCTATTTGTGACATAAGCATGTGAAAATCCTTGCAATCTTGGAACCACCGCAGCCTGAAGATGAGGCTCGTAAACGACAGTTGGAGGAAACAGCTGACAATGTAGTCTAGGTCTTGAAATAGCCATTTTAATGTTATCACCAAAAAAGAGCCAATTGGCTATAGTCTAAAAATAGAGAACAAGGCTACTTTACATACATAACGCTATACACTACAAAACATAATATACACAACACAAAAAGACAAAGTTGCCATCGTCGGTCCTCCTCCAGTTGGCAACGATAACATGAGTGATTTGTTAGAATGTTTAAGGAACTGTTGATAATTTAGTATAGACTGCTTGCAGCCACAAAGCGGAGTGGTCAGGATAAAATTGAGTGTGTGAGTGGGGGGAAGAAATTGAAGAGCCCATCTTTCGCTAAAAATTCGGGGTAACTGCCCCCGCATACCCTCGCCTGGACACGTCACTGTGTCCACAGCATGATATTGTCTCTCTACACTATTTTACATTGCTCGAGTATAATTTCTTGCACTATAAAATCTAAACATGGTTTCGATTTTCTCTTATTGGATTTTTGTAATTCAGTTGGTACAAAAAAGGATAGTATACGAATAAATCGCAGAAGATGCTCGGGAACGAAAAGAATCAGAAACGGAAATTTAAACCAAAAACCAAATATTTCTTACTGACACCGTCTGTTTTTGTCATTATGAAGCCCGTTAAATTTACATTTTAAGACTTAAATTTGCATTTTAAAACTTAAATTTGCATTTTAAGACTTAAATTTGCATTTTAAGACTTAAATTTGCATTTTGTCTGATCTGACAAGTAAATTTGCCGTGCTGTTCCTCTTCGAGCTATGGTTGACCTTCAAAGCTGCGTATTTAAAAGGTTTTATGCTTATTTGTTTCTTTATTCTCCAGCCTGATAGTAATTTCTTGAACTCTTTGAGGACAAATTTTAGGGCACTTTAGGGCATTGCAGACCATTTTGCGTTACTTTACGGCATTTCCTAAAACTGCAGGGTATTTTATGACACTGTTGAGCACTATATTTCACTGTAAGGAATATTATGGCGTTTTGGGGCATTTCACTTCACTGTAGGGCACCTTATGGCGTTTATTTCACTGTAGGGTATTTTGTGTTATGGTGGGGCACTTTATGGCATGGTATGCCTTTTTTGGAATAACTATAAAATTCAAATGAGTAAAAGAACTTCCTCACTCAAAAGTAATCGTTTTCCAGAATGAGGAGCCAAGTGAACATATCCTAAAAGTTTCCGGTCTTCCAGTGGCAATCTGTGATAATAGATGCTTTTAACAGAAAGGAGCAAGCAAGAAAAAGGTTACAAAAATTAAATCTAGGTATTCACAAGAAAATTGTAGTTTTTTCAATGTGAAAAAGGCCAGTACTGCAGTACAGGATAAGGATTAGGAACAGAAAAATATTAAAGATCGTAAGAGTCAATGCAACTAAACACTAAACATTAAGAAAGTTGCCAAAGATTCAAAGAACTGATAATAGATAAATTCAGATTCAAGAAAATTTCAAAACGAGTCAGAATAATGGGGAATAAATAGTAAACTAATATTTCAATGATACATATGCGTCATAACAAATATACAAAGTTCAGAAAATATTTGTATTAAAACTGTCTTGTCAATATGGTGACACAAACTTTATTTTGGTAACAAAATTTAATCTAATATTTAGATATTTCAGTTTGAAAAATGTTTTGAATATCATTGTACTTCTGACCAGTTTCATGATTTCCCGCAGAGCGACGTTAGCTAAATGTACCAGTAACTAAGCTCGCAAAGGTTCATGTCCAGCATATGAAGCAGGAAGGAATGAGTCACCTACCATAGTAAGACACGAAGGGATGAAGAAGCCACCAGCAGCACCAAACACTCCCTTTACGTTCCTCTTTTTGTCGAGAAAGATGATTGGGGACGATTTTGACATTGGCCTTTTACCAGGAATTTTGACATCTTTTGTCAAATTGTATACACTTGGCCAAAATTCACTGAAGTCAGCAAGTTCATTGTTGTAAATAATGCCTAATCTCTTAGACCGCAGTTTAGAACCAAAACTAAGGAAGTAAAAAAAGATGTAGACATATTATTAGTTATTAAGATGTTATCATTGGCACTATTGATACTAACATCGTTTTATACTAAAGAAATTTGTAAGTCTCTATTAAGATGATTACTATAGTCAATTATATTCGAAATCCTTGGTTTTGTGAAATAGGCAAACGGCATTGAGTATGACTTACGTATTTACGGTTTACGTAATAGCCTTATGGATACCAGTTTCATAACCCACTTCTCTCGTGTCCATGTAAAAGTTTTCTTCCTTCCCACATCAATTTTGATGTATAGAGGGAGGTGCCAACTACGTCATTTCCCGAGAACTTGAGCCGCACGATCATGCAAGCACAGTGCATGTTATGGTAGGGGACCTACCTACTTGAAGCACTCTTTGTTTAACTTCCATAACCTATCCCGTTAGTGCTGAGTGCTAAGCAAGGAAGCATTATGTACCATTTTAAAGTCTTTGATATGACCCGGTCTTGGATTTGAACCCACAACCCTTCCGCACGTATAGCTGGCACTCTTCCTCTGCCACTTCCGTCCGCGTGAAAGAAGCAACCGTTTATGGGTTTGTTAACAGCGTTCTACTGAGTAACATAAAATGTTCAAGGCACAGTTGTGGAAAGGAGGACTGCAAAGTATTATTACGGAGAGAAAGACCAAAGGGTTGCTATTGGTGTCAAAGTAAAGAAGGAGCTACTGCTGGGAGTAAGGATAAGGAATCATAACATCGATTTCAAAACAGTCACCTTATGTCAAAACGGAGCAACAGAGGGGCAATTCAAGGTAGCAATATCCAAGGCAAGACTACAAGGCAGGAGAGTTAACAAGAGAATTTACGTTAAACGACATTAGCAAGGTGTTTTTTTTTAGAGAAGAAGTAGGAGTGGTCAATTCTGGATGCGAAAACTTACAAGGTGTTAATATAAGAGGAAGAACTAGCCAAAAGGGGGCATCATAGGTAGTAGGATCTAATCAAGGCTAATGTAAGGGGTATGGTCATAAATTGGTCATCATGTTCAACAATATCCAGTTTTGTATCCTTTAGAGTTTTAATAATACGGCTTTAATAAAGGAAATGTTGATCTGAGTATTCGGCCTTAACGTTGTAAATCGAAATTTTTCGTTCGTATCTAGGGCCACCTTGAAAAGGTGTTTTATCAATTTTCATACAATTATCAGCAAGAATTTTCACCTAAATTTGTGTACTGATCAATTTCCTTAATTCATCATCATCATCATCTTATCGGGCGGGTTGCCCGGGGCCAGTTATCGGCAGCAGGATAACGGATGTGAAGTTGGCAATTATCAATAAACCGATGAATTGTTGACCGATGCACAACACAACATGAAAAGCAGATGAGCAATTTATCGCCAATGGTTGTGATGAGTGAGCTTCTATGGAAGTTACTGCGACCACAGGTGTAGTGGTGGTGTGCACATCTGTGTTAATTGAGCTAACGAAAGGACTTTCCTTTATTACTGACGTGAACTCTACTGCTTTTCTGGTGTTACAGGCTACAGTATCATTGTAATCAACTCCTCTTTTTATTAGCGCTAACTACGTTTTTGAATGAGCTGAAGAAAATGGATGATATATTTTTTGTGGCATTGACCATGGTCGAGTAAATTATCGTGTTAACTGGAATGATAGGATTTTTCAAGGAAGATCTGTTATATGCTCAACGTATAGTGGTTTTCGATAGACAACTCATTAGTAGAACTATGTTCCATTCAATATTATAAATTTCTTATTAACAACAGCCAAGAAGTAGTACCAACTTTACCAATAATAAAGTAAATTAAATTGCAAAATCTATACATAAATTTAAGTGAGCAATCTTGCTAATTATCTCACAAAAATTGATATAAGACTATTTAGGGTGACCAACGAAACCAACGAAAAATTTCGAATTACTACGTAACCAAGGTCCAGTTCGCAGTTCAACATTTCTAGACTAAAGCTGGATAGAATGCTGATGATGACGTGCGCCACTCCTTATATAACGTATGCTCTGACTATGATTGCACCTGACAAGATTAAAAGATTACTTTGGCATTATCTAGTGTGCATCACTAATACCGTATTAACTGTTATATTAGAACACCATACCTAGCGATTTCAAAGTGTTAATGCCTTACTTACTATGCATTTATTGTCGATGTCAATGAAACTGCATCGCCATTTGGCGCCAGCACGGATATGTGAGAAGTGCCCTGTTGATTTGGTTGCTTATCAGAACTGTAAGGTCCATAATATTCAACAGTGTGCGATACTTTATCTATTCGCTGGTACATATTTCTTGCCACTTTATCATCCAACATGTACTTTATTACCTAGAAAAAGAGAAAATCATATATATAT
>JANTCA010085953.1:0-11443 GCA_024741275.1 Chironex yamaguchii | reverse complement strand
TGAGCTGGACTAAAAGTGAATACTGGGTAGGACTTAGCTGGGGAATGAGCTGGACTAAAAGTGAATACTGGGTAGGATTTGGCTGGGGAATGAGCTGGACTAAAAGTGAATACTGGGTAGGATTTGGTTGGGGAATGAGCTGGACTAAAAGTGAATACTGGGTAGGACTTGGCTGGAGGGACGAGCTGGGCTAAAAGTGAATACTGGGTAGGATTTGGCTGGGGAATGAGCTGGACAAAAAGTGAATACTGGGTAGGACTTGGCAGGGGGATGAGCTGGACTAAAAGGGAATACGGGTAGGATTTGGTTGGGGAATGAACTGGACTAAAAGTGAATACTGGGTAGGACTTGGCAGGGGGATGAGCTGGGCTAAAAGTGAATACTGGGTAGGACTTGGCAGGGGGATGAGCTGGGCTAAAAGTGAATACTGGGTAGGACTTAGCTGGGGAATGAGCTGGACAAAAAGTGAATACTGGGTAGGACTTGGCAGGGGGATGAGCTGGGCTGAAAGTGAATACTGGGTAGGACTTGGCAGGGGGATGAGCTGGGCTAAAAGTGAATACTGGGTAGGATTTGGCTGGGGAATGAGCTGGAGAAAAAGTGAATACTGGGTAGGACTTGGTAGGGGGATGAGCTGGGCTGAAAGTGAATACTGGGTAGGACTTGGCTGGAGGGACGAGCTGGCCTATAAGTGTACATTTTATTTGGGGACTGACCTGGAGTAATATAAATATTGAATGCTCCTTGATTGTACGTTGGAGCGTGATCAAAAGCAAATATTGAATAGGACTTTGCTGGAGGAATAAGCTATACAAAAAGTGAATATTGAATATAACCAAGGAAGGATAAAAACTGAATGTCAAGAAGAGAGTCAATTAAATCCATAGGATAACAATTTCAACTAAAAATATCGAAATTAAATAAATTATATACAATAGGACAAGGATAAATTAGGAGGATGCAAGTAAACAAATAAATAAATGAGAAATAAGTAGATGCATAGTCAATTGCATACATGAATACGTGAATAAAAATGTTGGTTAATTAATGAATTAAACAGGAGTAAGGTAAAAAATACAAATCAAAGAATTGGACAAGCAAGGAATCAAAATGTACAAGTAAATTACAAACAAATTACAATTTCAGCCACATTGTTTTCAACAGCTAAGTAAATAACCTTCTTCTATCATATTTTCAACATATCAACGTCAGACGTGCCATGCTACATAAAAAAATTATTGTGTTACCTAAAAATGACCCAGCCCTGTAGCTGGCCTCGATCCAAGCAGGTGTAACAATATGTTTGCATATGGAAATGGCTGAAAGAAACTTGACTGTTCTTGTAATCTATGACAAGACCGTAAACAGCAAACATCAATGCAATTGGTGCAAAATACTTTTCAAATTACAGTAACCTATTCTCAAATTTTCCAACTGCAGGATCTTCGTCACGTGAGGACTGAGGTCCCTTGTACCTATGTATAATTGAAGAGACTAGCAAGCTGCAAATGTACGTTACATCTTTTCCGACGATTGTATTCCCATCCCCTTTAGAACTAACATGTCAAACATCAATGCAATTGGTGGAAAATACTTTTCAAATTAAAGTAACCTATTCCCGAATTTTCCATCAGCAGGGTATTTGTTACATACTAAAATACACACTTCATTATCCACTGAGGGCTAAAACATACAGAGATGGAAAAAGGGTCCATTGACGGCTAGATTATACCATAACACTCAAACACTACTCTAGAAAATAAAGAATGTCCGCTTGCACAATACCTTAGGAGCAATTAGATGAGTACATGTTCGCACATTTTTGGCAACTTCTCCTTTCATCTTCTTCACCATCTACAAAATTGGAAGACAAAGTAGGCTATAATATCTCCTAGGTTCACATATCACAGTCAGTCCCATTGTGGAGGTGTTTGGGGCCCTTTGTTAAGTAGGAGAAATGAGGCCCCGTGTACCTATGCCTAACTGAAGGGACTAGCAAACTGCAAATGTATGTTAAAGCTTTTCAGACGTTCGTAATTCCATCCCCTTTAGAACCAACACGCCAATTCCTCGTTCGAAGGCTTTGTTGATTGTTAATGAATTTATTTGACAAAGTAAGATTCTAATCACCTGCTATGTTCGACAAAATCTGAAACTCTGCACGCCTTAATAAAGAGTGAAATCGTCTTGATTTGCTAGGAAATTCCAATGAAACGCTAAATCACTGAAATGGTTATCCTCAGAAGTTTTATCTGAAATTTCCGTGGATAGGTATTTCTTCTTAAAATCAATCGACTTATAGTACACAAAGGCTTTCTTCGCAAGTTTCACAAGGTTTCAGAACAATCTATAACTAGCTGTGCCCCTGTGAACATTTCAAAACAAAAGCTTTTTATGTTTTTCCAATAATTACAAAATTACTTAAGTAGCTGTTGAGTAATCTGAGCCACCAAACGAGTGAAAATAAAGTAAAATTATGCTTTTGTTTTAATTAATTACAAAAGATTACATAGTTTCTTGAGTTATTTCGTCGAGTTTACAAGAGTTTTTTAATTAGTTCCTTATAAAGAGAAAATGTACTTTATCTTAAACTCAATCATCACAATGAAACGTAATTTGACAGTTGAGAGCCCCTCAACAATGGAGTGCCCTTGGTGGTACACCCTTAAAAGTTACCACCATCATCTACACAAATTATTACAAACCCTTTGACATTTATATCATCAATCAAATGCAGGTAATGCAGATAAAACAATCCAGGTAGCATGACAATACAACTGGCATTATGCTGCATGCAGAGATGGTAGGTAGTGCTAATAATGCTAATACCTTTTTCATTTTTTTCCTCACACGAACTGTATCAAATATAACAAATTACAAAGCAAAACTTCAGGAATTTGGAATCAGCCAATTTTTTATGATATGTTAAAAAAGACTGGATTTTCTTTTGCCTAATCCTGTAAAATGAGCCGCTTCCATTGCTTCTTATTAAAACGTTAGATGTTCTCCATTCAGGCATTTGTGACAGTGAAAGCAGAGAAACAATTGAGAGTTGCATCACATTTGCTTTTGTTTGTGATGCAATTCCCGTTGTGAAATATGCTAATGATAACATTGTGCTAATAATTCGTGATATTTTAGTAGTGTGCCTATCAGTACTTTATCAATTCAAATAGGAACGAAATATACCAAACGCAAGATGTGCTGTTTTCAGGTATATTGTCTCAGCCAGGTGTGGGAATCAGCTACATTTCGAACATCAAACTTTCAAAATACGCGTACAAACTTTCTAAAGTTTTACTGACAAAGAAGTCACGAAAGGTGGCTTCAGTCTTTTACTGAGAAGCGGTTGTCACAATTGTCAAAAATAATATACATTCGACTGTTAAATGGCGAATGCATATAACAACTGGCAGTATAGCCAACTAGCAGTTTCAAATACTACTTTCAATTTTTACCTTTATTCTTCTTGTTACAGTACAAGTTACTAACACTGTAAAGGGCGTGGGGCCACTTTAAATGTTAATACAATGGAACACAAACAAAGATAACAAAGACTATACTTTCATGACCCTATACGATATTTCTTAACGTCAAAAAGGCTCCTGATATAACTACAAGGTTTAAGGTCGTGGGCAGATTTCATAAATAGAGAAAACGTACCTGAGTAAAGCAGTGGACTGCTGGGCCAGTCAGACCAGTGAATAAGACAAGCACTTTCGGGGGCTCTGATGATTCATCTGATTTTCTGCAGAACAAGAAAGTGACCTGAATATATCAACAAACCTTCCAATATGCAATTCTAAAAGAAGTGGGAAAACTTTGCATTTTAACCAGCAAACAGAAATAAAATAATTTAATGTAACATGTCCTTCCTAGTTTTGCATCAGTTATACTCTGTTCATCAAACTTTTTGAGTGAAATCATTCCCCTTCAAAAGGGCATTCAAATAACAATTAGTATACTCTCTGTCAATCCTACTGGCTACAGCAATGGAATGTAGTACAAATGAAGTGCCTGTTTTATTCCTCTCATCTTGGAGATACGAATGAGCACCTCGCGTGGGCGATAATGATCGTCTCTCTATGTCTTACGTATCATTTGAGATACAGACATCAGAAGATACACAATGGGTGGGTGGGGTCCAGCTTACCTCTTTTTGGTGATGGCTTCTGTTGTAATCGAGGCCCCTTCCTGCAAACGTGTCAAATGCAATGATAAGTGAAAAATCACGATATCAGTGGAGGGTATTTTACTCAAGATTGATGAGTCAATTTACAATAAAGGTTACTATTCGCATTTTAATTGAAATTCTACTTACAAATACAATAGGTGACTCCAGTACATCATTACTATGGAAATAAAAAATGCTCCTCTTGATTAAAAATACTGTTTGGATTTAAAAGGGAAATAACGATTGTTTACAATCCATATTGATGAACTCAGGTAAATACGAGAAAGCGTTAAAGACTAATACTTTCAATTATAATCAATAACCAAATTCAATATCACAATGCACTAATCCCGTAACTGATAGGGTTAAATTCAACGAGAGGTTCCTTACTGAAACAAGATCAGTCCAGTTTCTTATGTTGGTTGGTTTATTTTTGTCGTTCAACTTTGTTCCATGTGTTGTTGTTTTTGTTGTTTTGCTATGCTATTTTTTGTGCTTGCTTTATTTTTGTTGTTTTGCTTTATTTGCTTGTCGTTCCTTTCTGCCTTTTGCCCTTTTTTGGTTGACAATTTTGATTTGCTATACATAGTTGTTTTTGTTTTGCCTTTGCCTAGGATTTGTTTATATATTTTTCAAGAATATGAAACTAGTATATAAGTTTTGTTAAGTTCATATTCAGTATCATCACGCTCACTATCCTGTTTTGTTCTTTTGGCAAATTCAGTTCATAAAAGACAGCCTTTATGGCTTCAGTATACGCTTAGTACAAAAACGTATTACTTAACAGCAAGATTTTAAAATACGGTTTTACAAAATTAGTTAAGTGTTTCATAAAACACTTTAAAGATAGATTCTGATATTCTTACATAACCTGTAGTGATGCAACCATGATTAAATTCGCATCTTTGCAACAACAGTCTCGGTTATTAAACACACTGTCTCGAAAAGAAGAAGGCCATTGTTTTGGATTTTTTACATCACTCAAAAACTTTTACAACAAGGGGCAATTATAACAAGACAAGAGATTACGCCATTTTGACTACAGAGATGCCTCTCTACTACTCGGTCATCTTTGTCAGTGCAACAACTATACTGAAGAGATACATTTATGCATACCATGCCTTCCTGAGACAATTTTCTCTTCTTCGATTGCTCTGCGGGTGGTGTGACTTTTTCCTGCAACAGGAAGTAAATAAGGATACATTATACCATGATCAAATATGATGTAACAACATCATTATCACGAAAATATCAAGTTGATAGTTTAACCGATCTATTAAAGAAAGAACAATATATCAGTGAATTTCCGCTTACTGGTCGCACACTAGCCCAAAGGTACAACATTTTTGCCATTATCATTAACTTTGTATAAAAACCAATGTCAAATGGATTGCTACTACTGACAAATGCAATGCTACTAACAACAACATGATGCTTTCACATTAATTCGCTCCCAGGGTTCTTATATAAGGTACTAGGTGTTTGAGATTGATTGCCAGTCAGATCAACAGATGGAAGACTGCCTTCCTGCTTCACAAGGGAACAGATCAACAGATGGAAGACTGCCTTCCTGCTTCACAAGGGAACAGACCAACAGATGGAAGACTAACTGACAGACAAATAAAGACTGATCAACAGACAGACAGATTTTCAACCTGGCAGATCAACGGACAAGAAGACTGACTACCAAAAGACAAGACAGTCAATTAAATATTAAAACCTACCTGTGATGGTGTAGAATAGCTTATCTTGTCTTCTTTCCACGCAGCTAACAAAAATAAAATGGAAAGTATTCACCATACATGGCCATGTTAGACACTATCGCCCTATATCTCCCTATATTTGACTGAGCAGTTATCCCCCGACATCCCTCCAATTCTGAAACGTTTGTGAGGTAAAATTCAATATTACTTCTTTATGCATTACCCCTGCTACTTCAGTAGTTTACATCTTGATCATTGCTAGTTCGACAAAAAAGTAATGTACCGAATAAAAATCTCAACATTCTGAAACTCTGACATCCATAGCAATTGTGATCATCTTCTGCACATTTGCTCACAATAGCAAAACAAATTACCCTAGAATTCTCTGATTGCAAATTCATGTCTTATGGACAAAGAAACAATCTATTTTAACAATTTATTTTAACAATCTATTTCTTTTATTTCTAAGCCAGAATGTGCGACTTAATCCTTTCAATAATTTACAAATTCTTATAAAGCGAGCGTCAAGTTGAGATAATGTGGCATTGTTGAAAGGCCTCCAAAGACTTGATCAAAACTTGCTAATGGGAAAAATGTTCCCCAACCACCAACATATAAAAAACCCACGGGATAGTTCTATCGATGTTAATTCTTGTCAACAGGCAACAACAGGTTTTCTTCGTTAATTACGACTTTTGGTCATACCAAGAAATTAAGATGTTCACCAAACGTTTCTGTCAAGATAGCGCATCAGTTTGAGTCTAAAGGGCCCTGAAGGTATCTTTTTAAATGCAGTTATTCTAGTAATGCTATACTTTTGACAAATATCTATCATAATTTTTAAATATTTGCCAAGATGACCTATCGTCATCATTATAATCATCATTATCATTAACATTCTCCTATCCTTTTGAAAATGATAGTCTTTGTCGACGCAGTGGAAGCCACGGATGTCTGAAGTTTATCATGTCTTGAGTCGTAAGCTTTTTGTAAGCTACGTTTCAAGAGATCCTTCTTCCATTGAAGAGAAGGAAGAAGGATCTCTTGAAATGTAGCTCAGAAAACGTCTACGACTCAAGACATGATAAACTTCAAACATCCATCATCCGATCCTGTTGTTCAGTTAATAAAAAGAACTATTAACAACTTCATTTCTTTGGAAATTCAAAAAGTGATCTAGCAATATTTCAATATATTCATTACAATTTTTGCTTCTCCTCAATGTGTTTCAGATGAAAAGAACATTCAGTAGACTTGCATTGATGCTCAAGATGATTATGAAGTAAAAAGTTAATACAAATTTAGCAAAGAAAATGTATGCAGAAATAAGCAGTCAAGTACAAGGTACAAACCCATTATGTCGCTAACAAGTTCCTCATTTAAAGCTAATTCGTCATCCTCTCCAAGTTTGGTGTAGCGAGATGAGGATGACACTGAAAGTACTTTCCCGGCTAAAATAACAAGCGGATTTTCTACATATAACACCTCAGGAAATAGCAATTTCTGAAACCAATAATTATTAATGTCCTAGCCTTGAATATAATTCATCCTATTCACTCTAGTAGCTACCAATCAAGTAAGAATTAGGTAAGTATAGTTTGCTACATACCAAATTAGCAGACAGGTCAATAACCGGAGCAAAACAAACACAGGCTAATACCTTATAACGTAAACAAAGTATCACAGGTATAAGCAGTGTAGAAAAAAAATTAGTCGTCAACTTCGAGTAATCTAAATGTAATAAATAATGACTGGACGATGGAGTATACATATAAACACTGCAGATGCTTTATGGTTTCCCAACCTTATTGTTAATCTACGTAAACATTATCATATTAAGAACAAAAATAAAAATAAATAAGGAAACATAAAAATCAAAATCAATTGAATGGACTGGTTTGTTATCTCTTTCTGTCAATTATAATTGATAAAAAATAATTAAATTATACTACGATATGGTTAACAACAACATCGAACGCAACTACATCAGAAATTTGCAACAATATTAGAACACCCTTTTACACTTTACAAGTTTCATTACTTTGTGACCTTAATAAACAGCTTACACTTTATCTCCTATCCACCTGACTGCCATTTTACCATTTTGTTTCGTCACCAATTGCTATATTATGTCCCCAGTAATAAACGCAATGTAAACAAACTATTTCAGCTCCTCTTTCAAACCACACATTCATTTCTATAACATAACGTAGGATGTCAAAATCCTTCTAGGAGGCATCTCTCTAGCTGCTTGTTAATAAAGTGTAAATTTTAAGGACACAGTTTGCAGCTGGTCTAGAGGGTAAGATAAAGATCTTGCTACACCGATGCTACAAATTCGATCCCAAACACCACCAGGCAAATAGCGAGAATAGGTAACAGAAAATTGCAACGTCTGTTACTTTACCATTCTAATGACAAAGTGAATGATCCATCTGTGAACAGTCAAACTAAAAGGTCTAAGCCATGCAACAGATGGACCAACTCTCTGTAATCCTTATAACTGCAGTTGATATTCTGTGCTTTTTGGATACAGTTAAAGAGTTGATTGGGCTAGTAAGACCTTCTGCGATATTGTCTTAAATGAATTGCATAAAACGTGAAATCTTTGTTCGAATTTCTTTGCAGAAATATCTTCATATTTACTTATAAGACCGTTTGGAAATAGCTCTCGAGTGGTAAGGCATGATTATACCTCTGTCAGCTATTAGCTACAAAAATGCCTAAATGTCATATATTGCTCTTACTTTGTAACATATCTGTCAGCCATGCTCCATTTGTGACAGTAATCTCCCATATTTTCGCCTTGATATATTTCTCGCCCTTAGGACTAAAAAAAAGCAAGATTGACCCCAAAGTAAGCAACTTTTCGTAGCCGTAAATAAAGAAAAGAAATCCCATGAGAATGGTAAACAAAAACAAGTAAATAACTTACGCACTAGTTTACCTCAAGTACTATATACGTCAGTTATAACGTTCTCAAAATCTTATTATTTATAAAAACTAATACTCGGTTTGAGATCTTTACTTCTCATTTACTCTTCTGAATTTATCAATTTTTAAGTTTCATTTAAATAGGGAAAAATCAACGTTAATTTTGTATGTTTATCACAGAGCATGACAGTGTAGGATGGGCGTTAACACCAGCATCATACTTACCCGACCCACTACACAGACATGCTAAAGACTACAATGCAAACCATGGTATTTTACATGCCAAACACCATCAGCAATAAGGACACATAACACACTTACAAGAAGCACTTAGATGGTAGCAAAACTCAACTAGGCCAAATTGGGTCAGGTAGAATTTAAAGTTTTCTGAAAATTCAAATAAGGTGTATTAACAGGAGTCATAGAAATTAGGTTTTCTTAATGAGGATTTTTTAATGACTGCTCTTTTCATACAAGGACTCATTCCCAAATGTAACAGCGGTTTTTGCAATTAAGATTTAGCCGTAATAGTCGTGACTTTAATCCTGCTAGAGAACACCCATCTTTAGATTGAAAAGCTAAAATAACTGATAAAACATGCGATTCTGCCATAGGCCAACAGGTACCTGAAAATTCAAAATACGCCAAAATTTATAACGAAAATTTTCGGATAATAGCAATAGCTTGATCATAAATTTTCTTGTGTGTGTTACCCTATTGCAACAACATTCTAGATGATGGGAGGGGGCTTTGCATATAACATGAAACTAATATCGTTGCTAATAGCAGGAAAAAGTAATTTCACAGCAGAAAATCTAAAGGAGGCTGCTGTCTCGTATCAGTGCAACTAAAAGTTATAAAAAAACGGAGAAATGTGCAAATCAGCTTAATTTGACTCTGGTTGTGTGGAGCAAGCTATAGAAATAGATGCATTCTTATGGCAACTACACTTTTATGGCATGTGGTTAGTCACTACTACACTTATTACCACATAATCTATGCTTGGTATGGTAAGTGATATGATGCCATATTTGTCTGACAAGAAACATCGACCGTAGCATACATCAACAAAAATGTATACCTCTCTTCCTGTATATGCAAGCAATTACTGAAGTAGATGGGAAGTGGTTTTAAGTATTTGAACATTACTACACAGTTGTTTTGGATGTAACTGAACTATAAAATTAATACTAAAGTGAGAAACAGCCTAAAGGAACATTAACTCATGTCTACAATACCAAAATAGCACTTGAGGGTAACATATTGGTATTGGCATTGAATGTACTACGGTATTCCGTATTCCACTATATTTTTTATTCCTGCAAACATGTAGTCCAAGATTCATATCTCATTTGTTTTCAGACATTTCGAAATACACATTAATTATAACAAAATTTAAACATTTAGTTTGATTCTCATATTTCTACAACTTTTTCTTCTGTCAAACATTTAAGTTTGGTAGGATCAAATCTTCACGTTTTGTCGGATCAAACATTCATGTTTGACGGGATCAAATCTTCATGTTTGACGGGATCAAACATTCATGTTTGACAGGATAAAACCTTCATGTTTGACGGGATCAAACCTTTATGTTTGACGGGATCAAACCTTTATGTTTGACGGGATCAAACCTTCATGTTTGACGGGAACAAACATTCATGTTTGTCGGGATCAAACATTCATGTTTGACAGGATCAAACATTCATGTTTGTCGGGATCAAACATTCATGTTTGACGGGATCAAACCTTCATGTTTGGCGGGATCAAACCTTCACGTTTGGTCGGATCAAACATTCATGTTTGACAGGATCAAACAACTAGGTCTGGTCTATTCAGAATCTGACGCACCGAAAATCTTCTTTAAATGTAAGCACAACATTAAGCACATCAATTCAATTATATTTCTACAAAGATAATATTCTGTACTAACCTTAGAACTATGCTGATTTAGTTTATATGGATCTAAACTGACCAATCATAAACATTAAAAACAAAGAGAAAAGGAAATGTCGTGTTCTCTGTTGTTTATGATTGGCTAATTACAATTAATATATGTGACGAAGGACCGCTATATATCTACTTTTTTCTGACGACTTATACTCTGAAGAGAGTCATAAGAAAACACTTTATTGCGCTATGCGATTTTTACGTTTTTGACCACAAATAGCTTGCATATCAAGTACAAAACCAATGACACCTAATCACAATTAATTCAACATATACAACACGGTTTTTCAGCTTACTTTCGACAAATGAGATGAGTATGTTTCCTGCACATGTAACCGGTGTAATTAGCTCCAAGAACGAAAATCATGTTTTTGACTAGGATTCTGTCTGCTCCTTCATATCCACTTATAGTCATAAGCTATATCAAGAAAGTGAAATCAAGACAAATTTTTCGCATTAAATACATTCAACATACAAATTAGTAAATTACAACGTCGAGTGGCTGTCAACAATCAAGCTTAAATTTTCATCTGAATGTCCGCATGGTGGGGGATAGACATTTTTGAAGAGGCATTGGGGGTAACCATCACACCATCAATATGCTACTGAATAGATAGACAGATAGATAGATAGATAGATAGATAGATAGATAGATAGATAGATAGATAGATAGATAGATAGATAG
>JANTCA010085931.1:0-14111 GCA_024741275.1 Chironex yamaguchii | reverse complement strand
CAGAATTAACCCCGAGATAAGTAGCATATACCAGAATTAACCCCGAGCTAAAAGTAATATATACCAGAATTAACCCCGGGCTAAAAGTGACATACACCAGAATTAACCCCGAGATAAGTAGCATATACCAGAATTAACCCCGAGCTAAAAGTAATATATACCAGAATTAACCCCAGGCTAAAAGTGACTTTTACCAGTAGTAGCCCTGGGCCAAAAGTAGCATATACCAGAATTAACCCCGGACTAAAAGTAACAAATACCACAATTAACCCCAGAGTAAAGGTCAAATTTATCATAGTTGTCCCCTTATGCATAGATATACAGATACACCCAGTCCTAGCCCTACCCACCTGAGGTAACATGAGCATGTGCTAGTGTTAAATGCAAGAAGATAGAAGAAACATTCCTTCTTTTAAGCGGAGTTAATAATATAAGAAGATGTAACCAACCAATAACACTAGTGGCGGAAAAGCTCAGATAGTAAAGCATGTAAATAGTAACTAGAATGCTCGGAGTCTCAGTCAGCAAAATGGAATTTTTCACTTTTCTTTTAATGATTCACTTAGATCTGTGTTGGACGCTCAATTCCAGGTTACACCAAGTGGGAATCATTGTGACTTGGACACATGACAGCTGCTCCCAGTTAACCACGTGGCTTCGCAATAAAATAAGCTTAACCGCAGACCACATTATCTGCAGGCCACTCACAGACGGTCAGTCATGATGAATAATTAGCACAAACAAAACCGATTCCAAATAGAAGATAAAAACGAAGATCATGAAGCAGAATGATGATGTCATTTTAAACCTGTCAGGTGGAAAAATCCACAAAACACAATATTTTGAGTGCTTTACAATGCTGTCAATTGTCTGATATCCATTCTCAGAAGACAAGTTTCAAATGGTAACAACTGGCTAGAAATATAAATGTTTTCACTGAATATGAAATTAATGTACAACGGGAATGGTTCATTGAATGTAACATGTCTACCATTTTAACTTAGCAGTCACCAGAACCTCCTTTAGAACTTTAAATATTTAATAATAAAAATTTAATGATGATAATGGCCACATTGCTGTTGGCCATGAGGTAAATCTTTTATTCCGACTAGAAATATATTGCTACCAGCAAGCATTGAAGTTACACGGACTTCAATAATTTAAGTTTGGAGGAAAATTTACTGTCTTTGCCAGATGGACTTTACTTACCGCAAACTGACGTCATGCAATTCTTGTGATCAGTAAGGGGGCGTTCTTGGGGTGGAATAAAGCACCAAGAAATACTCTTGATCAACTGTAAGGTTCCATCTTAGCACGGTGTCATTAAATCTGTGGATTTTAAGTCCCTGAATAAATGTCCCATTTCTTATCATATTTACGTGGGCCTTCATGGCGTGCAGAATGTCAACTGTAGCCAGTGTAGCCTTCGTAGCTAGCTCGAGAGTAATAGCAGATTAGAAATTGATAATTGCAAGAATAAACGCCCCAATGTATAACGATTGTGCATCAAAATTGTAATTAATAGGATTAATAGTTCAAAGTAGTGACACTAGTAGCACAATCTCACAATAGGTTTATTACAGTTTTTACTAATTTAAGTTCATATTCACATTTCAGAGCAAAATTCTTCAAAGCAAACTGCGTTTGTCAAAATGCCGGAGAGAGTATATTGCAATTTAACGTATTTTACTGCATCAATTTAATTTAAACATACTTATGAGCGCGCGGCTTTCACTAGCGCTTTATTTTGGGCGTCACATTGATCGTCATTTTTCTTGTAAACAAACATAAAATTGCCATAAGCATTTTTGTACCAGTTTTTGATACTTTTTTCTTTATATCAAGAGGTAGAAAGTAAATATCACGCTTTTTCGCCTAACTAATTAAGTGACATGGGATCCAAAGTGCGTATATTTTCCATTATTTTACAATTGTATGAAAACAGTTTAAAACAGGATATATGGATTTAAAGATTCATCTCTTTCTGATTGCTACTATGGTAAATGTTCCCTACGTCTTTCTCCAAGAAGACATGAATGGCGTCAATTGTCAAGTAGTGCTGCTCGTTATATGACTTGAGTATCACCACAACATTGCATTTTTAGACAAGGACGAAATTGTAACCGTTGTTCTTATTTGCTGCACCATTCATTTCAAAAAGAAAAGAAAATTGAGATCGCTCTGGGCATAACGGACTACCTTTACAAGTCGAAGGTTAATGAAAAAGACTTCCTTAATAGCATAGAACATACTAAGGCTGAAGGTTAAAGAAGTGATCATTTTTGAAGCTCAGGTAAACTCGTGGTCCACATTCCCCAAACAACGTCTGCTTCACCACGGCCCTTATGCCTTGATAGATATGCAAAAGTGACATGATAATCGTAGTCTATAACTACTGTCTTGGATTTAGGCCGGTCCAGAGTTCTGTCCTTCCCAAATACTTGACTCTGGTAGCGTCTGTCATGACTTTCGAAGAACATACTTTCGTGGCCGATGGGGCGCTCCTGGATGAAGAAGGTTTGACGAATTAGAGGCACCCTAGAGCATCCATAGCAACTGAAGGTTGTGCGAGCCAAGGAAAAACAGATACTAAGACATTTGATGTGGAGTTAAGGCTAGGTAGCAATTTTACTTTACAATCATTACATGATCTCTGTCATAACAAATCATATACATTGAAATAGTAAACCATAAAAAGAATGGAAGTAAATTACAACCCAGTCTTTATGGTACACAGAATAGGCTCTTCTATTTTAGATTCAAGATTTGTCTGGAATGTCTGGGAAAGACGTTTTATGACGTTGCCCTTAACTAACCTTCGGAAGTGAATTTACAGATCTTTAAAACTTAAAAATAGATAGCCAGAGGTTCACTTTTTTGAGTTCCGTCACCAGCCTTTACTTGCATTTTGTTGGTAATTATTCCATAAAAGTAGGTAAGCTCATTGAAACAAAATGAAACATGACTGTCACATAAATGGTCCATGTGCCACACAGAAAACTAACTGTGTATGACGTAAATTTCCCGCCTCATCATGGCGAGGGTGATTTTATATTATTGGCAAATAGCAGAATGAGGCCATAACTTATGTTTTCTGGATTATCTGTACTGTGGGGCAATATTGACAGAACAAAAACGATGTGTCTTATGATGCTTTCTGTAATTCTTCACATAGCGCCTCAGATACAGTGCAAAGATTACTTTTCAAGAGTACGTGCTTATCCAAGTCGACTTTTAGCTTTCTTTGGTGTTGGAGACAAAGTTGTGCAAGTAGAGGAACATACATCCATGAGGATTAAATTGTAAAGTCCCGTTTCTAGACAACGAAAGCTTTAAGAAATTAATTCTCTTCTGGTAAACAGGAATCTTAACCCTTGAGAATGGTTTAAAAGTAAATGAAAACTTAATAAAGATACTTTCTTTTAAAGAACGTTTGTCAGAACAAGTTTAATCAAAAGGCAAAATGGTTCTGTACTCTGAAAAATTGCTTTGAATATAATCAAAATAAGGCAGGTTCAATAAAATGGCATTACTTTGGAAAGATGTTTAAAGTATTATTTGCAGATTTTTGTGGTTCTCTAGTTGCTTTGTTATTGAGGACGAAAGTTTGTACCAGGTTTGGCTCTGACTAGCTATACTAGCGATAGTGTGAATTTGTACAAAGAGCATAAGACGAAAGTATCCTGGCTTGAAATTCATTCATTTAGATACATTGAGCTGGAAGACACAACAGAAAAAGTATGAAAAAATCGATGTGTGATTCAGTTGTCTCTAGTACTCAACATAAATAGTTTTGCCTTCGTAACCACTGACCTTTTTGGTAGTCATTCGCTTTGACTTATTCTTAGATAAACTGTGTTTCAATTTCTTATAAGTGTATTATTCTATTTTCAGGTATTGAGGTTGGTTAAAGGACAATTAAGACCTCAAATATGTAACATGTAGCTAGCAAAAGAGGGAGAGTAATACATTGAATGAATAAGGCCTTTTTCTACATTTTGTGCGTTTGAAAATGTCAAATCCTGTTAAAAAATGTATTTATATTTTGCTGTTTAGTTTATAAGATCCTTATGTCTTTATTTGAGTCTGACTAATTTGAATTCTGAATAACCCGAATCTTTTGAAACATTTTCCGATAGTAACACGGTGGGACAAGACACAAGTTAATTTCTCTAGATGTTTAAGTTGAATAGCATAAACATGGGATAATTTCCTTTAAAATGTACAGAATATTCAATAAAAGCTCCAGAAGAGATAACAGCTGGATTTGAACGTTTCCCAAATGTTCGACTATGATCCCTTCAACCAATGTAAGTACGGCTAAAACAATAATAAGAAAAGTTAACTTCGATCAAATTTCTAAGTTACCGCAATATGTTCTGGATAATTTGGTTGATGACCGGCTTTTCTTTAATGTTCACATTATTTACATGTTATAGCCAGATTAACCCTACTTGATAGCTGTTTAGTGGTACTTGTCCCGCATTATAAATTCCGGGACTTTTAAGATGAATTTTACAAATCTGACTAAAATGGGTAAGGTATTTATTTGGTAATTTCTTGTCGTCAATCTTGGATGAAAACAGGGACTTTAGAGTTCTCTTTTCGTAGACTTCCTGTATAACTGCAAGGTTTATGCTATTAGTTAAATTCAAATCCGGATCGAGGTTTGTCAGTTAAGGGACTGGAATTGAAACATAACAGAACTATCGTATTGAAATCTCTCTTCAGTCTTTATCGGCTTACACTTGTGTGTACTTTCAATAACTCGGTGATTATTGATTCACATTTATTTATCACTATTCCTTACGAACAATTCAAATTAGGTTTTCAAAATGAGAACTTCTAAAAAAATGACTTGTCACTGCAAAGGTAAACTTATCTTGACTATATGCTGAAGCAACGGAATAGCAATTAAATGTCATTTACGCTTTTCAAAGAAAAGGCAGAACTTTGCCTATGCCATGCTACTAAACGGACACTGGATAACTAATACAGCTGTTACTTTAGCAAGACTTGTCTATTTTTCATACTTTCATGATGCAAATGATGCAATATATCATTTAGTGATGAATGAAAGAATAGTTTATTGTACGAAGCGTTATAGGAATACTTGGCTTTCTTGTCACAAATATTCTTGTAAAGGGACAATAATTTTAAGTCTTACGCACTTCTTTTTCCCAAGTTGTTACACTGAAAGATCTGGGGCTGACAATAGAAATAAGAACCGATAGCAACGATGGAGAAACAATCCCAGGTTTGACGAAGAAAATAATTTCCGAACAGAGGGCAATATTACAAGCAAAGGAACAGGCGAGAGCATAGCTAGTTAATAACTCTAGGTTCTTTACAGAAGCATTTAAGCTGGTTGAGAAAAATTTGTTTAAAAATTCAAGAAATCGTATCCTTGTTACTGTTTTGAAGACTGTTTCATGTTTTAAGTTACTCTTTGCAATTTTTGCAGTTTGTAGCAGAACATTTTTATGAAACAATAATATAATCCTAATCAATGCATTTTTTTATGTATTTATCTTATTGAGTACACGAGAACATCTTTAACACGTTGTACCATTGGAGACTGCGTAAGTTTAAATGGTATTTTAATTCATGAAATGTTCTGTGTTATTGTTTATAAGACGGTATCTATATATTTCCCTCGTGTCCTCCACTTTTAAATGTACTGTTGAAAATAAGAGAGGAATATAACTGTATAATTCACTAGATAAAGCAGTAAGCAATGTAGCTGATCAAAAGTGATTTCTGGATTTCTAGTCTCATGAGTAAATATTTCTTTCCCAACAGGAAGATAACCATATTTCTCTATGTACCTAGCTTAACCTTTAAAAATGTTTCTATAACTTGCGTCAGTCCGAAGTGCATCGTATACACGATGGTTCAGTGATTAAGGTACTTCATTAAATTCGAATAGTGTATTAGTAGGAGATGAAAACTGTCTAAGAAGTGCAAGTTAGCTTATATTGTATAGCGGATTAACAACGTATGGAGTTATGTGGAAGAGAATGATAATAAGGTTGATTTAGATTCTCGCAAAAACCAACATTGTAATGTTTTAGACAGTACAAGGCATGCTTGTCAATTTATCAGGTTATATATTTCTTTTACATTTTTGACAATTTGAATCGTGGAGATTAAATAATAAAATGGCTTGATGGCTTGGCATGTTTAGAACTTTTCATTTTTTGAGTGCTTTATGTTAGAAAAAACTCATGCTCTGTCAACGCCAGACGTTGCATTAAAAGGTTATCAGAAAATTAATGTTTGTATCCTTATTTTTGAAGTAAATTTAATACGTTCATGCTTTCGAGCTTTCAAAGAAGTCATTAATCCAAACTTCATTGACATCAGGAGTGACCTCTGGGTAAGGTTAGCAAAAACTGATATTTATCTAACACTTGATATAACAATAAGGTACTGTTCAAGTGTTTTAATTGTATGCAGTGAATAAATCCCTTGCTAGGTGGCCCCATGGTTAAAGACGCCATCACACCCTGGCCATTTACAACAGCTTTTATAATTACTGTCTTCAAGGATAGGTCATCTTTAATTATAACGTGTAGTCAGAGAAAAACTGGCCTTCGAAAACGTGACAAAAAATTATTTAAAATGCACAAAGAAAATGTTGCTACAATCAGTTTCAGTGATTGTTAAATTTGAAGCCTTTTGTGGAGACAGACTAAAATCGAGAATTCAAATCATCAAATATTGATGCCAAAAAAGAAAAATCTTAGTTGTTTCCATGTGTCGATGTGCCTAACTTGGTTTGATGATTCTTGTAAAATTGGATGCATAAATTGTATTGTTAACCACAACATAGTACAGTCTCCAAACTGCATTTGAGAACATGCGCACTAAGACACAACCAAACAATAAAGACGAGGTTATAGAGTGTCATTTTTCGGACACTTATCATTTAGGGCAAGCACTATGACAAGTATGAACCGTCAATTTACACGACATTTTCTTTGTTTCTTTCGCCACAGTCATTGCTTGCTATGCTGTGATGCCATTTGCGCAGCTGCGAGTCTCGATTTGGCTCCTTTAATGATTTTCAGCACTCCCAGTAAGAACACAAAATATTCATGTCATTGCTTTTATGACAAAACACGGAGTAAAGTACAATAAAATGAACAAACATTGCATCATAACAAAGCTTACTAAGGGAATTTTACTATTACCATATGTCTTATATTGCAACCATAATAGCGAGTTTTTAAAGACTTTTGCACTTACATGGCGATCCCACTCTCGGCCTGCGAAGCTACATCCTGTTTGTTGATGTTATTTATCCTCTACAGGACCTGCTTTACTTTAAAAAATTATTAATGGCACTTTACAAAGGGACTGTCGGGAAGCAATACTTCCAGTGACACGATGGCGAAGTTCCGTCTATGAATGGATCCGAACGAGGACCCTTTAGTTTATGAGTGTGATAATTAGCAATTGTGCCACTACTAGACAATCTGGCGACTTTATATTGCCAGTCGTATAACTGGAATCCAGAACCATGGTCCTTGAACAAAGAGATACTGTCCACTACAATATCTCGGGATCGTCTGGTCAAGACTACGAATGCTGCCGTCGTTTATGTGAACAATGTAAACGTCAAAAATAAAAGAATGTTTGAAGGTTTCATAATAATGGAGTGAAAAGTTTGACTGCCAAAACAAAATAGATATCATACGAAAAACATATTGAAAGACAATGCGAAAAGGGAATATGAAAGCCACATAATGGCAAACTTCATTTTCTTATATGTTAGTCATTTGACTACATTTAAAATAGGAAATCACTGTCTTCGATGAACTGACACTCAAAATTGTGGATAACTGGAATAAAAAAATCCTATTGTGGAAAGCAACCTTGAAAAGTCATTCAGTTTATGTGGTTACAAAGATGACGTTTATCTTCCTTTCAACAACTCTGGTCACCGTTGCAAGTAGGCTTAACGGCTTGTCTAAAAGGTTATTAATGGTTTAAAAGTGTAACATTTCATATTTAAGACGGACCTTAAAAATACAATGTGTCAGTAACTTCTTAGATTGTTAATAGTTCTTTCAAATAAGAATAAATGTTCGCGACAGATTCTCTTAGGTGCCGTCAAGTTCTCCTCTATTTATGACGATCTCATGGACAAACATTCTCTACTTCTGCTTGTTACTGAGGATGTTCTTTAACTGTGCTGGATATTACCCCGTTACTCCTTTAACATTTTACGTCTAGGAAAGCCGCCTCCGTCCTTCAACCTCCTCTTTTCTCGATTTTCAGACTCGTTAAAGTCTTATTCGCCTAATCATGTAGCACAATTTATTCACGTGCCAAACAGCTTTTTGTGTGACATAAATGGGGAAAGGGACACAGCATATACACTACCAACTCGCAAGTATGTATCCTGTAACAAGAGTTTCTAATGATAAAAGTAAGAAATCATGATGGGTCATCATATATGTGTTAGCATAGGAAGACATATTGGTTAATCTGGAATGGTCAATCCCAATACCCTCTTCGATTTATGTTCCCAGGTATAAGAGCCCTCTACTGTGTCTAAAAGACAGCAAATAGACTACACTGATAGCTCTCGTCGAAAGAAAAGTGAATCATCCCACGAATTGCCGATCTATATATAGGGACGTAGCCATGCATTTAGCTATAGTTCGCTCAAAATTGTCCACAGATGACAAGATTTTTTTATATTTTCTGCCTACAACTCTTGATTATTATTCTCTAAATAAATTACCGTTGCGGAAAATTAACAAAGGAATGTAATATTATGCGACAGAAAGGATATTCATCAAAATGAATGTTGCTGTCAGTGAGCAAACCAGACGTCCTACATCTAACACAAAATATTTATAGAGGTTGTTAATGTGTTATTTGCATCAATTGAAATTCCGTGCAAAGTGATCAAGCCTTCTTAAACTTTATAGTTTTGATATTTCCTCCTATAGTTCTTTACACATTGCGAGTTAAACCACACCACTCATTCCTTTGCGTAATCGGAGCTGCCCTCAGCCTCGCATGTCACAAGCATACAATTTTAAAAGGAGACGACCATGTCAAAGATAAAAAAATCATAATTTCATCCTTTAAATCCTTTTAATGTGCTCTTTGCTTATAGCTTTCTGCTAGTTTCTTTTCATAGTGTACATGATCTCCTCAGCTCGTCATAAGGATTTGCAGAAGAAATATTTTGAAACACATCTGTTGCAAAGCACATGTTCTGTATAATTGTCAATAGCCTACGACTGAACCGGCATTGAAATAACACGTGCGCTACACAAAAAGTATATGGCTGCTTATAATTCTTTGTCAGTTATCCCAGTCCCTCACAATACACTGTGATTCAGAGTACAATGCAGTCTTAGCTATTTCTACCCACATCGATGCACAGTAGGAGATTGGAGAGAGATCAAAGGCTTCTTTGTACTCATTCCTTATTGTGTCAGTCTCAATCGTGAGAGTCTTCTCAAAAGCAGAAAACAACAGTCCAGGAATGCTTTGAAGCTTATCCTGTGCTAAACAGCATGATACTTTTGATGACAACTAAAAGGTAGGAATTGGACGACAGATACAATATGCACCCGTTACTTTCTTTTACGTTTAATCACCAGGAAACATTTAGAGGTCGATTTGCCTTCGCTTATATACATCGATTAGTGTCCGAAAGGAAAGAAATGAGTTCGCGTGTCATGATCGGTTCAATGATTGCTGTCTTCAGGGCATTTCTGTAATGTCTTAATGTTAAGATTTGGAATAAATTGAATTTTTCTCGACGCTATTCAAAGAGAGTTCTTAACAGGATATAGGAGATTTAAGACTGCGAAAGTGTATCTTAAACATAAGAGGATACACTTATTGTAACAAGTATGCGATGAAATAGATTACTTAGCCGATAATGTTATGCGTGCACTTTCGCCTATTAGCTTAAATTCTCCCTAAAATTGCTTATTTTATCTGTAAAGAACACATAGCTTTTTTAGACTCTGAGGGAGACTGGGTCCGAGAAAATGAACTCAACATCCTAAGGTATACCAAGATGTACATTTGTAATTCCTATAAGTACATTCTCGAAGGACTTTCTCGAGGATTAAAGCTAAGCGTGGGCACTGAATGGGAGCTCTCCTTAGATTAATATATTTGTACATGTAACGGACTTTTGTATTACTATATTCAAGAGAGTTGAGGAAGACAAAGAATGTGTACATTATTGTTGTTTAAGCTCAAATAAAAAATTCTTTCACTGTACAACACATGATGAGGATTTACACATGTGAGGTCATTATTTCAGCTACCGCTAATATGTAACTGTCGTCTATTAGCATATAAACGTATTGTCAAACAAACCGTTACTTGCCATAAATAAGTATTTTGTTGTGCGATAGCTAAATATAAAGATATTCGTAATTATGACTTTGTTGACGTGAAACGGGAAGATGTTGACATTCATTTGAATTGCTTTGTTTCTTCCCATACAGTGTCGTTTCTTCCTTTAGAGTGGTGATTCACAAAGTGTTTTTTATAATCAGCTTGACGTACGGATTATTTTGTAATTCGTCCAAATTGTTAAGTGTTCTAATGCTATTTTTACTAAAAAGTATGACTTCTCTAGTGCCATTAGTTTCCTTCGTTGTTTAACCCCATCTGTTCGCTTCATTGACGTTTCGTGAGATACGCAGGGGAAACGTCCAAGGGACAATGATCAGTTTTTACTCGATAGTAGGGAAGTATGAATATTTGTAAGGTGGATGGGAGCCACAGTTAAACATACCCGGAAATAGTAATATTCTAGATACATTACTTGCATTACCTGTTTAGATAAGCAGTCTAAGGTAGAAAATTCAGGGACGTTAGTGTCCAATATTACAACGGAGAAGAGCACTGTATTTGAAGTTTTCCGCACACAGCTACATTAAGTCCTGGAAACATGTGGTTTTCAATCAATAAGTTTGGTTTCAAGAAAAATGCTCCTTTGCACATCTTAAGTATGGAAGAGAAGTCTCTTTTGTCGTTTCAAGCATACATGTGGAGTCACGCATGGTCTTTTTACTTGTTGAACACCTCTAAAAGCTGACCAGCGAAAATTGTATGTATGTATGTATGTATGTATGTATGTATGTATGTATGTATGTATGTATGTATGTATGTATGTATTATGAATATTTTAAAAGGATATGTACGCTTCAGCTTAACTGCTATCAACATGTGTCCTTTTAGACCTAATAAACAAAAAAAGATAAATACATGAATACATGAATAAATAAAACAAGTAGAGATATACTTACAATTCATTCAAAGCCTATAAAATATATTGCAATCAAAAGTTACTTAAAATGAATTTACTTTGTTCTCAAAATCATTTCCACTGTCTTCGATTTCTTTAGGAAGTGAATTGTATAGCCTAGCACTCATAAAGAAAAAAACATTCTTAGCTAATTCTAGTTGAACTTTGGGAATTCGCAAAAGAATGTTTCTGTTCCTTGTCCTCACATTGTGTTCGTTGATCATAAAATAATGTTGAAAGTTTGTACACACATTTCCATTTAGACACTTATTCACTAATAAAATAGCATGCTTATTGATTTCGTGATTTTAGTTGCATCTCTTGGAGCCTCCTCTTTATTGAAGTCAAATAGAGGAGGCTCGTGCCTCTATCGATTTCAGTTTCTTAAGCTGGGTTCTTGTGAGGTTCAGTTGAACGATAGAACGTTGTATATAAGGGATAGAATGATGGCGCTCGTGTTAGACGGCTTTTGCGGCTTTAATGGTCATTAACGGCTTCAACTTTCGCAAGAGCCCAAGTTTAGATGAAGCTTTTTTGTACTTCTGGTTAAAATTTTCAGCGAGATCAGTTGTTAATGGTACCAAGATATATGACTATATATTTATATGACTTAGTACAATTTATCTTTGTACCATTGCATGGCAGGTTTAGATCCCTCAAATTGGGTGCAACAGTTACTATTTGTTTTGCAGTGGCAAGCAAATTGTACTCTGTCTTATCCTTCTTTAGACTGATTACAAGATCGTTACAAGAAATATACGTAGATATCGAAGCGAGGTCTTCGTTTAAGTTATGTTGTATTTCATCAATGGATTTGATGACAGGTATATCACTGTGTCATCTGCAAACTGTACGATGTTATTATGATAGAGGCAGTCTTTGAAGTCATTGAAAAACCGCAGGAACATAATGGGGCCTAAGATTGAGCCTTGGGGAACTCCACAAGTTAGAGGACGGGGATTTGAAAGCTCTTGATCGAGCTTAACAACTTGCGATCTTAGAAACAGATAAGCTGTAAAGCAAGCGAGGGCTAATCCATTGACTCAATATGACTTCATTTTTTCAAGAAGCCTACCATGGTCGAGCGTGTCAAATGCTTTAGATAAGTCCACGTAGACAGCTCCGGAAAGCAGTCCTTTATCACCTGATCTTCTGATACAATCAACAAAAAGAGATAGATCATACCCTTTTATTCAAGTAGACACATAAACATAAATTCGCCATGTAGGAGAAAAAGACCGTTGAAATCGTCACTGTTACGCTGGAAACACCTGGGACTGAGATAGTAACAGTTAACACATTAATCTGCGTTATCTTCATGACAAACTCAAACAAAATGCTTTAAAGGAGACTGGAACCAAGTCCTTTGTCTTGTCAAATGTCATCAATTGACAGTTGATCTTTAAGTTTGTTATGCAAATTGCGAACTTTAATCTGCCGCTAATTCCTGGTGGTCATGGCCTTTTCTAGTATTTTATCTATGCGTATTGTAGTCTTTCCAAGCGCGCTTTTATTAGTGCTATAATGAGAGCAATCCCCAGGCATACGTTTGGTCTGTTGGAGAGGTTTATTATTTCGCAGTAACATGTCATAAAAATCTTTCATTTCAACTTTGGTCTTAATTTACCCCTCCAGGCAGAGAATTATCAGTTAACATTCAACAAGACAATTTAATGAAAAACGATAGTGGTCCAGAATGGGAACAAATAATAATTGTAAGAGTAGTTTTCTTTGTTTCGGATTATGATTATAATGGATTATTATATATTAAATAAACAATTAAGCTTGAATTAGATATTGAGAAAACATCTCTTCGTTGTTGCGCGCGGCCGATAGCGGTTGAACGATCGTGCTTTTACTATACAGCTGTGCATTGATGTCTATGAAAGAATATAAATTGCGAGAAATAATTAATTTGAGCACCGAGTTTTCGTCGAGTTGAATTCATTGTGCCATTTGCCTTACGTCATTCAAACCAGGAGGCCACTTGACTGCACCTGTTCGTGACTTTGGCTTTGACAAACACGTTTGATATCCAGATGTCACCTGTTTAAAGTTGATGTGTGCTTAGCTTGTTAGTCAGTAAGTGGTCACATTTCCGGTCTTACCGAGGTCTGCGTTCTAGCATTTATGTAATCTTTGACAACAAACCATATTGACAGGAATAGGGGCTTGGAGATGGGACTTGATTTTTGAGATTAGCTGACATTCTTTAGTATCTGTGAAGCCCACGTTATTTATAAAATGTGTTCCTTTATTACCAACAGGTTATTTGTAATTTAGATTGCAAGCTTATACACTTCGTTTACGCATAAAATTTATGACGCTAGGATATTGCGTGTAATGCTTGTTATAAAATTCCATAAATTTTAAAATAAAATTGAACCTGGACATATTGTTACTTCTTTTTAGTCTAAACTCGTCTTTCAGAACTCTTGCAGCAAAACACCATTTCAGTCTTAAGCGAAAAAGCTGCGCAGTAATGGTAGACTACTACTGCTGCTACTATTATTACCACTGCTAGAATGAACACATCCAGAACTAATGAAGTATTAGGAAAAGTAGCCTAATTGTTATTCTTAGAAACATTGTGTTGGCTACGTTTATCTTTCCACGTGAAAGATTCAAGTAGTCAATTCCAAGTTACCTGCAAAGTGAAACTTGAAATTGTATTCTAAAATATATTGATTTTACACTACTAATATTACTACTATTATTACTACTACTATGACTACTACTACAGGCATTGAGCAGAGCAGACGTGCTTTGTACATGTCCTAGGTTTTAAGGATTTACTTACTTGAATCAAAGC
>JANTCA010085920.1:0-14112 GCA_024741275.1 Chironex yamaguchii | reverse complement strand
TATTTTTGTTTGTTTGCTTGTTCGTTTATTTATATATTCATTTATTTATTCATTTGTTTATTTATTTACTTACTTATTTATTTTCCTACTTATCTATTTATTTATTTATTTATTCATTTATTAGTTCATTTGTTCATTCATTTATTTATTCATTGATTGATTGATTGATTGATCGACCGATTTATTGATTCATTTATTCATTCATTTATTTACTTATTTATTTATTTTCCTATTTATTTATCTATTTACTTATAAATTCATTCCTTAATATATTCGTTCATTTGTTCATATATTTATTTATTTTGTGTTTGTTTATTTATTTATTTACTTAGTCACATTTTATACCATTATATACTTAGTCAGTGAGTCAGTGAGTCAGTCAATCAGTCAGTCACTAACGTAGCCAATAACTCGTTCACTCACTCATTAACTCAGTCGACTAATCCACACACACAATCAATTAAGCAACCAACGAACGAACCAACCAGTCAATCGCCTACACGTTCACTAGCTTGATCATTCATAACTGCCCTCCATTCTCTAATTTGTTCATTTTCACGCCTGTTTACTCGATCGCCCCTGTTCACTCAGCCATCAAATGACTCACAGACAAAACACAACCAAACACCTCAAAAGCTTTGTCATGTGTATCCAACAACAAACCTCGATCATAAAGAATTCTTCATCCAAGGTGTCAAAATAAGCATTATCGTGCCACAAACAGCACTTACTCCAACGTAAAAATGCACCTCGATAGAATGAAAACAAATGTAAACCTACTCTACATTTCTTGGTAATGGGGCATCCACCGTCCTATATTTTCTTGTAATGGAAGTTACTTCGATGTCATCATCCGGAAACTCATATAAATTTCCTCCGCCGTCGACTTCATCCGGAAGGGGTTGATGTTGCAGAATACATTCCTCAAAGTCAACCGGATCTGCTATATCAAAAAGTGGCGTCTGTGATGGAAAAAACGGTGCCGTTATAAGTTTCCAGTAATTGTTCATATCAAGAATAGATGAGCAAATTATCGACGGTTTCAAAATAGTTGAGGTGTACATGTTTTGAAAGGCTTTATCGCATTTCTTTCCCTTCGACATGATAGAGATTAAGGCACGGTCTCAACTCATGTGACAGGTAAATATCGTCCACATTTTTATCGCATAAAAACATAAGCATTAGCCATACAAAAATGCATATGCTGTAAGCAAATAGTTATAATCGTCCAAAGCCAACAAACTCATCTTAATTGATTCAAGATGACAACAAAACTACCAGTTGTTCTCGTCACTAACTACTTGACCAGAAATGAAAATTTCAGTGCGTAGTACGCACGGAGCAAATCATAATTTCCGCATTTTTCAAGCCTAAAACTCCAATTTTTACGGCGTTTTCAGCTTAGAGGCTCGATCTGTTTAACATCTTATTTTAATTGAATTTCAGAGCTCATGAAGGACATCTGCTACCATTAAATATTCCAGCCAACAGTATGTATTACGAAGGCTCAACACATTTTGGTTACACTCGTCGATGACTGAAACAGAGTTCAGGAAGAAGAAGTTGTATTGGTCGCCACTAGTTGCCCACCAAGAAACGCGATCGCCAACCTCATTCCATCAAACTGAAGAACTGCTTATTCCGCTCCTCCAACTTTCTACTTCTCACTTTAGTGAGATATGACCTAGCTTACTAGATCAAAACCTAAAACTTTGGTTTCCTTGAACAATAGCTCAACCATGTCAAGAACTGTTAGAATTCAATACATTTCCATCCGCAGAGACAACGATACGATACTGTGTCCAACACATCTTCAGCCTGCGAGCTGCAAAACTCCTGTGACAAGGCCCTGTGCAAAATCACAGGATTCCTGCAATGTGACATTGCGGATGCTGAAGACTTCAATGACGAAAAGAAAAAAATTTGGCGGACGGAACAATACTATCGTTCTTGCATACGAAATAAAGTATATCTTGAACTACACCTGCTTGACGGATCAGTTAGACAAAAACATCTGTCAGTATGGTGCTCTTCCTTCATAATTTGAATCCTCTAGTATGGAGACAATAGAAACTAAACCACACAACTTTTTAGATGAATTTCGTTTGTGAGTTGAAAGAAGACTCATTCCTTCAAGATACATTGCGGATATAAAATCCAAGCGAAGTGACTGTTTCGCTAAAACCACGCTGAAGAAATACTCTCTAGAGCGCGCAACACAGAAAGGAATTCTCAAACATTAAAGTTGAGTATTTTATAGTCTTCAAATCTGCAGGGAAAGTATCTACAAGTTGTATAAAATTGCTGATGTAAAACAATTCAGGAAGATAAGCTAAAAATTCGCGTGAATCAAACATGCACGAATTAATTGATAGTATTACAGGCAAACCAGAATTATCGCATTTTCATGTGAAAAAGCTTGGCGTGATTAAGTGAAGTGAAAGCGTGAAACAGCTAAGGCAGGAATTAGACTATGATTGTGAATGAACACTTATACAATAAATCATATAAATTTTTGCCATACGTGGACCCCAATTGCAAGCTATCTCTCCGTGCATAATGGCGTTATGAAATAAAAAGTATTCACAGGACCGAACCAAATTGTTTGTGGGCTTTGGTTAACGTTACAGTTCTTTCGCAAGTTTTTCTACAAATTCACTGCCATCAAGTCCTAAACGGCAATGCTCACAGTTGAACAAGATTTGACACAGGGATCACTTACAGTTTTGTCCTAATTAATTGGTAGGTTACTGATATCAAGCCAAAAATTAAATTTCGTTTAACCTTGTACAGGTGAAGTATAATTATCCCTTTCGATCTGAGTATATGCAAAAAGCACCTCAAATAGGCAAGCAAAAATCAAACGCTGCCTACAAATCGACATCAAGAGAAGCGTTGACAACATACTGTTTGACGTCAAACGGAACGCATCTATAACTTTCAAACAATTTAGTAATAAATATGTTTAGCTTAAACCCAACTTGTTACAAGTTTGACATAGGTACCATGTTGCTGGTCACATTTTTCGCAACAAATAGTCAAGTCGTATTTCCAGACAGTTATCACAGATTTTACAAACTTTCATAAAATTTGGAATACGGAAGCTCAATGAACTTAATTATCAGGCTGGAAACGTTTCAGAGGAAAATATCTGAAGAAATTACTCCGCATATTCTGGCCCAAAGCCAGCAATTAGATGAGCTTTACCGCAAGACAAAAATATGTCCAGCCAAGTAAATCGTCACGTGCAGGAGATGGCTAGGGCATACTCTGACGAAGTCACAGAACTATATTTCCGAGATAACCTTGACCTGGACACCCCAAAGAACGAGAAGGAGCCGGAACAACGTGGCGAAGTACAGAAGCCGAGCGAAAAGATCTCGGGTGCAGTGGCGGACACTTGGAGGCCGGGGGCCCGAGAGCCGTTTTCCCCAATAACTTAGATTAAAAGTTTACAATCCAGTTTGAAAAGAGCCAGAAAAACTTCATGTCATAGTATTTTGCTTTCTACAACTATTTCTGCATATTATGAAGCGAACAAAGTAATATTTAGGCCCTAAAAGTAATGTATTAGAGTATTTAAGAACAGCAACATTAACAGAATAAATAGTAATGAAAGTAACAGCGAAATAGTTTGTTCTCTTGAATTACAAAATTGCAGTTCACGCAATGTATTCGTTCAAGCTAAGAGAAAGGAACAGCTCATTTATACTGAGCCAGTGGTTAAGAATGTTCACCAAATCAAGACATTTCAGAACACTTTTGTTCACTGAGAGAAGCATGAAGTCGCTAGCTCTAAATGAATTCAACGACTTCGGAGCGTAGGACAGAACTCGATTCATTGCACTGAAACGTCTTTTCATGGTGGCAGTGCCTACTGAAACTGGTTTTATTATGTGTAGAACTCTTTAAAGTTTCGGTAGAATTCACACTTGATCGGTTTTCCAGATTCAATAACTGTCTTATCTCGCTCAAATTCAGGCTTGAGAGTCACCCTGTCGATCGCAGTGCATAGCACAAATTTCTCTACAAAAGGCAAATAGGTCTTATAATCAAAATAAGCATCCAAAGAATCTATTGCTGCCAGTACTCCCAAGGTTGTACAGAAAAAGCATCTATACAGCTCCTTTAAAATAAGTCAGCAGCTGCATTTTTTGGGTCTCGCAGTGTAGATGAAGGTATTTTTTGCTCATCATTTGATTTGGTGAATTTCCTGTGTAGTTGTTTCAAAGCTGTGTTTACAGTTCACCCAACCTGAAGTTTCATACAGAAATATCTAACAGCATTCACTTGCTTTTTGCTAATCATCTTATTAGTCATGTATCGAGTTCAATGCTGTGTCAGGAATGTCATTTAATTAGAAAAAAATACAAGACAATAAAGACACTGTTTTTTATTTATTTATTTATTTATTTATTTATTTCTTTACGCGGGTATTAATTTTTGCATATGACAGGTTGATGTTATCTTCTCAGGTATACGTTCTCGCGAATTGGGCCAAAATCCGCGAAAATTAGTACCCGCGAATATTAGCACTTTTAAGGTAACACTTCCTTATTAGTACTATCAATATTTTATGAACCTATAACAGATGGGATACAATCGCCATGTTTCGTATGTATACCGAGAGTATAAATTTCTATTTTGCCGCGGGAGACGTGTTCAAAACTACTGAAGTCACTAGTCAACTAACATCAGTGTGAAGGGCAAACTCAAGGGAACGATTAAAAGTGACGATTAAAAACCGTCGGTCACCTAGATACAAATTAGTTACTGTTGTGATACGAGCGAAAAGCTTCTCGACTAACCTACGTCCTTATGAAGAAACCCGTTAAAGGGGTAACTACCTCGGGGCTTGAGGGGGTAGAAACCCGTTAAGGGGGTGACTGCCTCAAGCTTTGAGCACTGAAGGGACTCAGTTTTCTCTGTTTATATATTATACTAGAGTACAAGAAATAGTGTCATATATCAACCTGTAATTTTCCTTAGGTCTTGCCAGGTTTTCCGACACTCATACATATATATATAGCAAAAAGAACATGTAATCCCTCTGACAACTTTCCTCCTTTAGAAAATGACTTGTTTATTAAATTTTCGTTGTCCTCCGCAACACACGGAGAATTCCTATCCCATCTAAGGAAGTAACATTGTTTCACTCAGACAGAAAATGTTTCATCTTCAAAACCCAGTAGCCATTATTCGAAAATCGGCACAGAGGCAGAAGAACCGCCCTGCAATAATTGCTCCACTAATGAAGTATGTGGTTTGCTCCTAAGTCGTCGATGCATCCACCGTTGATGGTTTCACAGATACAGCCCCTCTCGGGTTTCGCGAAGCCGAGACTGAAGTGGGCCAAAAGCGGAAAAAGCAATGGCGACTTGTATTATCGAGATTGTGAATTGTTATGTAGCTCAAATTAGGTCGTTTATTAATCGTTGGTTTAGATCTCGTTTTTTTGCGAGTTTTAAATGCAGTTTGAATACGTTTTACAACCAAATTACAGGAAAACAACCTGTACTCGATGTGATATTTTCGATGACTGGCTCATGGTGCTAACTATCGACATACGAACTCAATCATGGACAATTTATGTCCAAGGCACAGGAATGGAGTTGATGAACACTATTACAAACTAAAATTACAAGCACACGTACTTCACTAGATTTTCAAGTAATTGCACGACTTGGAAGCACATTTTGAGCTCGAACGGTTCAGTAAACACACAGCCAACAATGCGTGTTATCGTAATGAGAAACGGCAGCAGAATGATCGCAAACTATTTGTCTTCTATCATCAAGTATCGCACGACTTTGGTAATCAAATATGTACCTTTTCATCATTGTGCAATTCTACACGATAACCTGTTGTTTGATCAGGTGTTCAGATAGATTTGCTTTAGACAAAATAGCTGACGGAAGTTCATCAGTGTCACTTGTTATCGTTCAGCGGCAAATGGAAATGCAATTGTAATTGCTGCATATACTGGAAACACTGCTCGGGGTGGCCGATTGGGATGGCTAATGAAAAGGTTACTCGGCGTGGCTACTGAAGGGGTATCTACACGAGATACTAGAACGGCCACCGGAGGGGCTGTTCAGGATGGCTTCTGTACAGGTTACTCGGAGTGGCTACTAAAGGGGTATCTACACGAGATACTAGAACGGCCACCGGAGGGGCTTTTCAGGATGGCTTCTGTAAAGGTTATTCTGAGTGGCTACTAAAGGGGTATCTACACGAGATACTCGAACGGCCACCTGAGGGGCCATTCAGGATGGCTACTGTAAAGGTTACTTGGAGTGGCTACCAAAGGAGTGGCTACTAAAAGGGTACCTAGAAGAGATACTGGAACGGCCACCGAAGGGCCTATTCGGGATGGCAACTGTAAAAGTTACTCGGAGTGGCACTGAAGGGGTGTCTACACGAGGAAGGGCCACCGGAGGGGCTTTTCGGGATGGCTATGGTACAGGTTACTCGGAGTGGCTACAAAAGGGGTACCTAGAAGAGATACTGGAAGGGCCATCGGAGGGGCTATTCGGGATGGCTACTCTAATGGTTACTCGGAGTGGCTACTAAAGGGGTACCTAGAAGAGATACTCGAACAGCCACTGGAGGGGCTTTTCGGGATGGCTACTGTAAAGGTTACTCGGAGTGGTTACTAAAGGGGTACCTAGAAGATATACTGGAACGGCGACTGGAAGGGCTACTGGGAGTGGCTATAGTAAAGGCTACCTGGAAGGGGTACTGGAAGGGGTACTGGAAGGGTTACTCCGAATGGCTACTGGGACGGCTACTTGGAGTGCCTACTAGAGAGGCATGTAGAAAGGATACTGGAACGGCTATTGAAAGTGCAACTAAAACGTATATGAGAAGGGCTACATGAAAATGCTTACCAAGACTATTGGAATGTTCATTTATTCACTTTGTCATTTTGTCAATATTTATATAAGCGAAAGCTTTCAGTAAATGGAAAATAAATTTTACAGAGAAAGGAAAAAAAATGTTTATGCTCTAAATCATCACAAGCATTCTTTGCCTCTACTATGAAAGCACGTTTCCTGCTAACTCATCAGGGCATTTACAGAACAACGTTTAGGTTATGCTAGGCGCATACGGGAGAATTTTGCTTAAGCAAAGTGTCATTCGTGCCGTTTTGCTTAAGCAAATTTTCTCCAGTGTGTGGTGGTAAGCTCGAAAGGAATTTTCCTTTTCAGATCCAAAGTAAAATATCAAACATGTTTGATTTGTTTTAGCACTCGTACCATTTTGCTTACTGTGTGGAGCGAAGGAAATCAATTTTGCTTACGTGATGGGCTAAAGAGCAAGCGCCTTTTCTTCCTATTTAAAGGAGAGAGTAATCCATTCGTGAATTTTCGAGCTACATGGCTTTATTCGTGCCACAAGAGAATTTCTTACGAGTCTACAACCGCACACGACAGAAACTTGCTCAAGCAAAATGACACGAATAACACTTTGCTTAAGCAAACTTCTCCGGTGTGCGCCTAGCATTAGGACAGAATAGGCATATGAAACCAATACTCTTGGAACGTTGGTGCTAGCCAGTACGTTTTTGTAGTGCTACTAACGACGCGTTCATAGGCAATGGGTAGCGGCATTCAAAACATCTGACCATTGCCTATAGTCGGACATTCGAATGGCAAAAATTGTTTACAAATGCATATTATAAATTTGGTTTTCATGTAGCCGCAATCTGTCTGCAGCATTACTTGTCCTTAAAAATAACAAGCTTCTATAAAGATTTCGCTGGTTTGCCTTCCACCAGTCATCAGTGACCAGTCTTAAATTCATGTAATCGGCTATACTCGGCATCAGTCCTCTTGTGCTTTTCAGCATGCTGATAACAGCTACTTTGTGACATGAAATGTCATGTTTTGACCTCGAGGCGCATAAATACGTCAAACCTATTCGCTTATACAATTGCTAATATCGAAGGAAAGGGGCATTTTGTCCATCTTAATGCTATCACGTTTTAACATAACAGACACGTTGGATTTTGCACGACATATCGGAAACTTCATTTCCAACAAACCTATTCAAGGCACAAAAGCCAGTTTTTAATAATATTTTGACGAGTTTCCACTTTCCGTTCTCTTCTACATGAAAACAGATCCCTAAAGCCACACATTTGGCACGATTTGGGCAGTTTGTCAAGTCATGGTCAACAGCAAAACCACAATTCAATGATCTTTATGCTCACCGTAAGATTTAAGACGATTTTTGCTTCGCAGAACAATATTGGAAATTAAAATGGATTCTTTGGTTTTATTATCGAGCTTACCTATACTTTTACTTTGACCTACAAAAGTGTGACGCTGAATGATTCTCATGAACTATGATCCTTTGCAGGTATAGTCTCAATAACTACTTTAAAAGCATGCTGATTTCACAAACTTGAATTACTAAAAATGTCTACAAAACCTATGCATCACAGAAGAAACACTAGGTGTTAACAACGTTATTCATCATGATTACAGTGCACTGGTTTCCTTACGTTGTACAATATGTCTCTTGCTGAAAATCTCTTTCAGAAAACGTGGATACTTAACACGAATAATTCTTATCTCCTACAAATTAGGTTGTAACACTAAAAAGGCTCTCATTGTAAGAGTCTTATAATGCTCATCAGTTTACACGTTTCGTAAATTTTCTCTACGACTTGTCTGAAATGTTCAAATTCTGACCCTTGACGAAACTTTAAGAACTATGATATATACCTGTAGCTGAGCTAGCACAATACCACAAAACATCGTGGTTGAGATCTGGGGTGTCTAGTCTTGTTCAATCAATAGTTCACACTGGTTTAGTCACTCATGTTCAACAACTGCAAATAAGTTCTACACGCGCAAATGTGCAATATAAACCACAGGTTCGCTCTGCGGACAATACTCAGATGTAAGATTATAAATGTGCCTGTGCAAGCGTCCAAGAGTCAACGTTGCTAGCCACCTTACCAGACGGGTATCCTCGATATCGAGTGGCCGGCCATTATATACCTGTAATAGTCTGTCTGTTAAGAAGCGAGTAACTTCTACTGAATAAAGGACTAAAACCTTGCAGGTCGAAAATTCGCGGAAGCATAGTTCTCTTCTTCAAATGGGCCATGAAGTGACATATTTTATACACGTTACATACGGTACTATATGATCTCTTGCACACTGTCAACTTCAGGGTGCGGGGTCAGACAGTCCCATAATCAGATATGCCGCTTTCCGTCATAATACAGTTACCGTGTTCTGGCAAACATATGCCCCACATAATCAACTCGTTCTGACTAAGAATGCAGGGTCAAACAGTCGTTCTAAGTCATAATACAATTATCATCTTCTGCCAAACATATCACTCACTTAAATCAATTCCTTCTGCCTTAAAGTGAGGGATCAAACAATCATATAGTTACATACGTCGCTCTTTTTTACAGTAGTTATCATCTTTTGCCAACCATATATTGCACTCATCAAACAGTTCAATAGTGATATACGATTCTTAAACGCGCAATACACTTATTGCTTTAAGAAAAACCAATCTGGATATTCTTCATATAATTTACAGGTTTATTGTTAAGGGGAAGAACATAAGGTATTTCATTAGTTTAATGAACTCGCAAGCGCACTGAAGCACACGAGGTAGGACTTCGTAGTTACATTAAACACTTCTGCTGAAGAAACCCCTTTTTTAGGCACAACAAGAGCGTGTCCACTAAATACATATATCAAGAAAGTCTGAGTTGTGTATATTCACATTGTGAAGCACTGAACAGGATCTCCTGCAGCCGGAAAACTACTAATTATTAATCTTTTGTGCCACCTAAAAGATTCACTAACACAGGCACTGAAAACAATGCTTGCATCGCGTGATGGCAACTGTATGCAAGATAAAGTACACTAAATTAGAAGACATTGAGCATGTGGCGCTAAAACGAAATACTGGCCTAGACTACGACGTGACATCATGCGGATACCTGCATCTGTGTCCGTCAGCATACTTTATCACGGATAAGCTTTGCAACAAGAGGCACTGAAATCACGTATGATAGAGAAGACAGGTCAGAAACCTTAGATGCCATGAAAAAGTCAATTATGAACATTATGTCACATGTAAATCGTGGATGATAAAGTTGACTAAAGCCTTCTGTACAATTGGTCTTGAGTTCGAACCGTAGCACTAACGTCCTAGCGAGTAAGATTGTTATTGCTTGCAGGGAATGAAGTTTGGCTTCAGGCTAGCACCCTCTCCGCAAAATTCTAATTGACCTACTTTCCTGCTTTCTATAGTATGGCTATGGCCTTTTTATACAACTTTTACATTTCATCTGCTGTACAATAGTAATTTACTAATACATAAAAGTAAACAATATCCTTTCGACATTATTTGCATTTTACGTACGCGGATGACTAGAGAAGTGCAGGTCGGAGCTGTTCCTCTCAACTCTAGGGCAGTGGAACAGGGGCAGTGGAACGGGGGCAGTAGAACAGGGGCAATACAACGGGGACAGTGGAACAGGGGGAGTGGAACGGGGGGAGTGGAGCAGGGACAGTGGAACAGGGACAGTGAAACAGAGGCACTGGAAGGGGGATAGAGGAACAGGGACAGTGAAACAAGGGCAGTGGAACGGGGGGACAGGAACGGGGGGACAGGAACGGGGGAGAGAAACATGGACAGTGGAACAGGCGCAGTGGAACAGGCGCAGTGGGAAGGGGGGAGTGGAACAGGGGCAGAGAAACAGAGGCAGTGAAACAGGAGCAGTGGAACAGGAGCAGTGGAACAGGAGCCATGGAAAAGGGGCAGTGGAACAGGAGCCATGGAAAAGGGGCAGTGGAACAGGAGCCATGGAAAAGGGGCAGTGAAACGGGCAGTCGAACTAGGGTAGTGGAACAGGGGTAGTGGAGCACTAACAGGGGCTCAAAAAAGTTTAGTTAGCTACTACAGAAAGCTACCACTATAGAAATCATACTTAAAAGGACAGAATGCACCGTCCTTTCTACTTTAAACATTATGGAGTTGGCAATCATAGGCCTTGTTTGTACTTACATTTCCATATAATGAGCTTCGCTTAAAAGGTGCCCCCTGATCACTACTGCTGTTGCTTTTACGGAAGTCTGTTGATCCATGTCTAGTGAAAAACAGGAAAGTAAAAGGAAATTATTGAACAATCTTTTTGTGGTACAAAACTTGAAAATCGCTTTGAAAATTTGCGAGCATTTTCCGAAAATAATTTATAAAGACGAACATTTTAGGATAATTGGTCTAGCTAGATCGTCCTCCCATGTACGTGTATTGGAATCTGCATTAAAACAAGGAAACCTGGACTCTGTAGGCAGAGAGAGTTCGTATTTTCACTTGGACACTTCTAGTAATGCTTTTTTTCAACTTGTCTTTCTCATCTTTATTTCTTGGCTAATTTCGATCAATGTTTCTCATAAAAAGGTTATATACAATATATCTACCCTTTGCTTTTTGACGTTTCATACTCTGAAGAGTGTCTGATGAAAAAAGCTTTTGAGTAACTTTTAATCGTAGCATATTTTCAAGGCGCCTATAAGATAAAATAATTATACTGTAACTACACTTATCAAAGTGTTATTATTTCAATGTTCGCTTTCCACGGCTAAAAGTAAATCTAGAATTATGCAAAACTATTGACCTACACAATTTTGAACCTCTATCCCTAAATTCACTCTCTTGAAATTCAATCCTTGATTTATTATTCTAATCCTACATCTCTACATTCATTTTACCACTCATAAATGCCTCTACATGTCCCTGCATTCCTTCGCCGTTCCACCCTTCGAAACATTTCTCCGGCCTTTCTTCTCATTATCTTTCCACTCGTTCCTTTACCCATTCGCTCCTTCACCCATTCGTTCCTTCACCCATTCGTTCCTCCACCCATTTGTTCCTTCACGCATTCGTTCCTCCACCCATTCGTTCCTTCACCCATTCGTTCCTTTGCCCATTCGTTTCTTCCCCCTTCGTTCCTTCACCAATCCGTTCCTTCTTTCCTTCATCCATTCATTTCTGCATCCATTCGTTCCTTCAGACATTCGTTCCTCCACCCATTCGCTCCTTCACCCATTCGTTCCTTCGCCCATTCGTTCCTTCGCCCATTCGTTCCTTCGCCCATTCGTTCCTTCACCCATTCGTTCCTTCACCCATTCGTTCCTTCACCCATTCGTTCCTTCACCCATTCGTTCCTTCTTTCCTTCATCCATTCATGTCTGCACCAGTTCATCAAGCAATAAATCCATCTATGTTTTCTTCCATTTTCTCGACCACCTTTCCACAAATCCATTTCAATAACCATTCACCTTGTCATTTGTTATTCCATTCCTACATTCATTCATCAATTCGATTTTTTCTTTATGTCCTCCTCCCATAAATTCCTATTCTCAAGTGTATTCACCTGAAAATAAAACAACTTCAAGGCCTGGTTGAAGTGTGTCATGTGCATGGTAATTGTCTTTAATGTTCAAGTCTCGTTTTCGAACCGGTACTCAACAAAATGCAGAAAATAGACAATGTTTTCTTTTGGTTCTGAAACAATACTACATTCCTATACTTATTTCTGGCCCTTTTCCTATAAATTTGATAAGCCGCGGTTTACAAAACAGATAATTCATATGGATTACTACTGCGAAACGCAAGACGAGGTACGTATATTTAACTTAACCAACAACGATTAGTCAGTTGTGACGATCATTGGCTTACTCAGTTTGATGTTTTTCTTGGCAACTCTTGTCATATTTGAATTCTAAACAGACGTCAAAATCCATCCCAAATGCGCCAGAGTTTGACAAGTTCTTTTGGTATAGACGTAGACAAAATTTCCTTGAATAACGTGGTATTAATTAGCAGTCTGCCAGAAAACAGTAACGGAGGATGACACCGGGATACAATTCAAGATAGCGACTCAAAAGCATTATCGAATCCTTACTTACTCGTCACAAAGAAATGAAATTTCAGAAATTTGCTAATGTTTGAAAGTTGTTTGAGAATCCATGATCAAACTTTATAAATCCTTACAGTACATTTTTCACGACGTCACACTTTACCACTCTTTGGCTCTTCCTAAACCTGTTTATCTGACCTAGTCCTTTACACTCCGACTGGACACCAACAAATTAACTCCGATGACAACAGTTGCGAGCAAGCTTGCTCACATAAATCTGTGATGATATCAAAGTATGATATCTACATGCACGTTTCTCACTTGTCGCATAAAGACGATGATGCCACAATTTTCTTTTTGAAAACAAGGTAAACCTACACTGATATCTATTCTTACACAAACAATATATTCAAAGCTATCCGTGTACTTTATTTCCCTCACACAGCTACAATCAAACCAAGACTACATACAGAAAGAACAAAAACAAACGTCACCAATCACCAAATTTCTAATTTGAGGAATGTTTTAATGGTATGATAATAATCTTTCATAATTATAATTTGGTGTTTGAAGATTCTCAAATAAATCGATTTGATTACACGTTTTGTACTTTATTTCAAGGGTGAAAATTCGTTAATGAATGGAAGGGTAGTGTAAATCAGCGTACACAGGGCAGAGAAGAGGAAAGTGGGAAAGAGGGCACTATACAACAGTACGCTAAAATACAGAATAGTACGTAGTAAAAGAGTATAATAGATATGAGCAGAGGAGAGCTGAGGAAAGCAGAAAAGAGAGGAGAGGACAAGAAGACGACCAGAACAGAAGAAAGGAGAGGAAAGCATGAAAGAGCAGAATAGCAGAAGAGGAGATCAGGACATGGCAAAGAAAAGAATGAGGGAAAGACTGGTGCCACGAAGAATAAGGGCAGGAGAGGAAGACAGAAGAGGAGATGACACAAGGGGAGGACAAGAGGGCAGAAGAGAGGAGGGCAGAAGAGGAGATGACACAAGGGGAGGACAGGAGGGCAGAAGAGAGGAGGGCAGAAGAGAGGAGGGCAGAAGAGAGGAGGGCAGAAGAGAGGAGGGCAGAAGAGAGGAGGGCAGAAGAGAGGAGGCCAGAAGAGAGGAGGGGCTCTCCTTCATATACAGCCGATTTATATACTAACCCTTTTCTTACATGTGTATCTGCCTTATCCTCTCTCCCAGGCT
>JANTCA010085909.1:0-12346 GCA_024741275.1 Chironex yamaguchii | reverse complement strand
AATGATGATGGCTATAATAATGATGATGGCTATAATAATGATGATGGCTATAATAATGATGATGGCTATAATAATGATGATGGCTATAATAATGACGATGGCTATAATAATGATGATGGCTATAATAATGATGATGGCTATAATAATGATGATGGCTATAATAATGAGGACAATGGTGAGAATGATAATTATTGTGGTAATTGATTATTTTGATGTTGACATGGATGTGACAATGCCATAATAATGATAATAGTAAGGGTACTTTGACTACCATAATACCATGGTGATAATGATGGTAATATTGTGATGACAATGTAATACAGATTCTGATGCTCCCATTGTTACCACCACAAGAATGCTGACAAACGCTGCTTACAATGGCAGTGGTGCTGTATTACCCCCTCTAATGTGATGATTACCCTTTGCACAATTTTTCTAAAACTGTGATGGTTCTTAACTCTTTCTTCCTCTTGTAGACATGAATCATTCATACAAAGATGATAAATATCTTATTGCAAGTAACATCTGTTAAAGAGCAGGACTAAACTGCAACTTTAGAACAAAAATGCTTGGCCTCTATAGTGCAATCTACATGTACCATTTTTACATCAATATGAGCACCTGTGTATAAATTGAACTGAGAACAGGATTAATGTGACTTATTCTAACTCTGCAATTCCTTTACTTTGAATTTGTACATAGAAGTATTTAATATGAAAGCATTTGTCACAGTTGTTCATTATCACCTTAGACAAGAGGATTGTGCCAGCAAGGAGCTGCTTAACCTTGACATTATTTTGTTGATGTAAAAACGTTTTAAAGAGATTGTTTATATAGAATTGTATGGATCTATACTCTCATTCACTTGTCATTCCTTTTGATGTCAATTGATAAGGTGAAAAGCTTTCTCGTTGAAATTGTAGCCAGTGGTAGGTGCAGCCTCTCAAAACTGAGGCATAAGGGACCTTGTCTGTAAAGAAATATTTTGAAATCAAGCCCTCTGAAGTTTTCATACTAATTTGATTATGTCTTTCTTCACGTGTCATGGACTTACGTTTTTAATAGTGAGCTGTCTTGACCCCTTTTGCTTGTTGGATGCTTTTGTCATTAAAAACGTGTATTAACGTGACTGGCCAAGATGGGCAGGATTGCCAATGCATGGTTAGGAGGATGGTGCTCATCAATAGATTATAAATAAGAATTCTATTTCGTGACTTCTGGACTAGTAGACCATCAACTGAATTGTAAGGGTTGAAATATCAATACCCTACAGGTTAAACTGTAGTAGTAACAGACAGCAAACACCACAACTTAATTCAAGGAATTGTATTAATAGTATGCTTATCATCATGGACGTATCAGTTAATCATAATTTTTCTTGAGTAAGGAACATACTGTTTATTTAAAATATCATGCCATACCATAGTGGGAGTTCTTGTGTCCACCGAGAATATGTCTTGTAGCATGGAAAGTTTTCAACTCCGACAATGATCCACAAAAGTGGCTTTGACTAGCGTGAAGCGGATTGTGTCTCTAAGAAACCTGATTACCTTAGAAATAGATAATTGGGTGCTTCCCATCATTTTAAGTCCAACTCAGTGAGACTGAATGTCAATTTTTTCTTTTAAAAGTCTTGCGAAGGGTGCATCTTCCTAATGATATTGACCGACACTATCTACAAAGAGCAGTCGTTTGATAGACAATCTTACGTTTTAACATTGGGGCATTTTAGCATTAGTGCACTACTGCATTGGTGCTTTACAAATCGATTTGATCAATGACAGTTGAAGGTTAAGTGTGTTCTGGTGAACGTAAGTATATTTAGGAAAAATGAACGACAGGTAAATATGTAACAGATTGTAGACATTGTGTTCCCTCAAAGACGCTGCGAAATATTCAGCTTGGAAAGAGTAGCTGTAGAATTTACATTCACTTTAGAGCCTATATTTCATGCTTATACGTGTTTGGTTCTTAAGTCCCCTAAAACGCTCTCAAAATTGCAATGACCCAAAATTTGCAGAGCGAGGGATGAGTGATGTTGAGTGATGTTCAATAATGTTCAGTAGTGGTGTTAAAACGCTTTCAGGAATTTCAGTAGTGGTGTTAAAACGCTTTCGGGAATTTGACTCAACTTCAGAACATTCGACTTTTGAAGATCAAATACGAGGCAAGCCTCTATTAAGGCACAATCTTTTTTGGCGCCAATATTCTGAAATCCTGAACATTTTTGAATTCGCTGAAACTCCACTCAACATCGCTGAATACCGCTCAACGTCACTGAGCATCACTAAACAGGGTGTTACAACGTTCTCAACATTTGCTGTCTACAAGTGTTGAGCGATGTTCAGTGAAATGTTGAGAGCGTTTTATCGGAGCCTTACAACTGCGTTACAAACGTATACTTAAGTAATTGTTTACTGGCCGTACTCTTTTAGAGCCATTTTAATTTCTTCACCCGATGTCTGCCATTTTTACCCTCTACCAAAACATGACAGCCTCAAATATCCTGGATTTACTAGGCCAATCATCCTTTCCGATTGTCTCTAAGTCATTACAATTTTCAGTCTTTTGGAATATATACAATTTGTTCCTTAACTCCTTAGTGGAAATTCTGCCAAGCAGTCTACCACTACATCCATAAAAAGCCCTTGTTATTTCTCTCTAGTCTGACGACATAATATTTCATCGGCCAATTGCCACTCATGTATAATATAACTATATCTCCACACTAGAATATGATAAACTTTGTCACTGATAAAAACACCAGTTAGACAAACTTTGTTCAAGTTTACAAGCTTTGATAGGATTGCCTTTCGCACTGGGCTGTTTTGCATTATAGACAAGATTGAAAGTATGAGAGGGGTCCTAACATTTGACACTAAACCAAATCCCCCAAACAAGGACTGATGGATGACGTCAAAAATTCAATGTTTAAGTAGAAATGTGGAGTTCTAACACAATAGTTTGGTATCAAATGTCACACTTCTGAGAGTAGTTTGTTTTTTAAGGGCCTAAAGATCTTAAAAGGCCAAGAGCATGGATACGGGCCAGGTCGCCAACCTGTCAACCTCCAGTCTAAAGCAACGGACGAGGAAGTTTCTAAAAGTCTTTGGATCTGGAGCAACCAACCAGTTTCTTCGACGCATGCCAAAAACCGTGAATCGTCCCTAAACACGAAAAAGAGCAAGATAAAGATTTCCGTGATGCTTGTTAGTCGTTTAGCTCCTTAGATTACTTTTTTGACAATTAATTAACAAACAGCTTTTGTTTTTAACGTAAATTAGCAAAAGATTTCAGGTTAAATTTGCTCTAATTACCTCTTGATGACGGTGAAATTCATGTAAGATCTGCAGCTGGTTTTCAAACGCCATCACATAGCGAAAATTAGCTCGCGGATAATTAATAGCCATGCTTTCACAAATTTTTATCATTCTAGTCACAGTCTGCAACTTCAATGTATATACATATATTATTATTACTCCAAAGCTCAGTACTAAGGTGATGACGCAGTTTTAAGCATAGTTATTTATAAACCTTGAGCCTGTTAATTATTTGTTCCAGACAGAAGAAAATATTGCTTGTTTGGATTTGTTACCGGTGCTCTAATCGAATTGGCACAATTGAGATGCCTCTCTTCAGCTTAATTCTTCTTTTCGTTGCAAAAAGAGGATCTACAATGGCACCTCTGATGGCCAAGTCAAAATCTGACAATGTCTTGTTTCAAATGTGAGTGTCTACAATGTTCCCTTTAAACAATTTCCCGATAAGCTTGAAGATACAACAATAGGGAATTAGCTTTAAGACATTTTTTGCTCCAGTGCGAATGGGCTCTTGTTGTCACTCACGAGGGTTATTATTATTTAAACCAGCGTACTTCGTAACCTAACAATGCTATCCTTAGTTAATTGCTAATTGCAGAATATGTAAGACGAATTTTTTTGCTCCGAGCTGCCTACACTACAAGGCACAACATTGCATTGATTGCTGTACTATCGAATGAATGCCGCTTACCAAAAAATCGGCAAATGAAAATCCTTCTGCTCAAAAACGCCTTTATTGAAGAAATGGTGAGGTGCTAACAACATATTTCAACGTTTGTTTGATCACGTGAAAAGTGTGGAAGAAAAGTTTTATGTTTTAAACGCATTGAATACAGCAGCAGCAACATGGGTGTACGGAAGTAAAAAGGTCCACTATGTGTGACAATAATTATAGTTGCTGGCTTTAATATTAATGGTTACAGAGTAATTGAGTTACTATAGATGCTCAAATGAACCCTCAAATCATTCAATTGTTTATTTCAAATTCTGCTCCAAACAGCAGATAATTTGATTTGGTGTCTTGTACTCATTAATCCTTTCCTACATTTTTACTAATCTGGCTAAGATCATGCTATGAGTTTGCAAAAGACATCTTCACACTAAACTATTCTGGTGTCTCATGCGTTGTAACAACAATGCAAATTGCTTATAAGTTTCCTTATGCCAGTAAATGAAAACTGCTTAACATCATCTCCAAATGTTGACGAAAAATGCCTGCTGTACCCTTGTAATTTGTATCATTTTTTGCATAACCCTTTAAGACTTAGTCCCTAACAACATTGGGGTACAATCCCTGTGATATGCTATTTTGCCAAAGCAGTTGTCAGCGGACCACTCTAACTCCTGTCTAAATTCCTTGCCAGTCTTAAGAACGATATGATGTGATAAAAATCAGTTTTCAATTTATGTAAACTAAGTTAGGTTTGTCACTTTGCAAGTTAAGCACCAACTAATTAAATGCATCAGAGTGCCTCTTCTGAAATACAATACTTAATGAGTGCTTATACCATTAATTCTATAGGGATTTATAAGACAAAATTGACTCACTCAAACGTCGTGGCGCGCTTTAGATGATCAGGCAAGAAGAAGTCGTATCCATGTTCGACGAGAAATAAAGAATGAAGATTTCAAGTAAAACCGGGACCCAATTGAACAATCTTTTCATGGTACAAAACTTGAAAATCACCTTGAAAATTTGCGACATTGCGCTAAAATCATACTTAAAAGCTTTCAAATATGTTTTTAGCATAATGTCGCAAATTTTAAAGGCAATTAGGATATACAAGAATAATCTAGAACAAAATGTACGTCAGCAGTTGTGTTGCCAATGCGTGCTGCACGGGTTGGACTGCTGTTTGAGGAAACGAGTTACTACATACCCGCTTTGGAAATTCCGGACATTGGGCTACAAACCTACTTTAAGCTTTTTATGTATGATAAAGAGTATGGACCGACAGAAAGAAATGTATATACATATCTGATAACCTTTGGAGTTTGCCTACATTAAAAACGAGAAAACCAGGATTCTGTAGATAGAAATAGTTTTTTCAAGTGGACTCCTCTAACAATGCTTTGTTTTTTCATTTTCTTTTTGTCTTTTTTATTGCTTATGATTGGCTAGTTTCAATCCATGATTCTTATATAGGGGCTTTTTTCTATACTTTCATTTCCGGTAATTCAGACTCTAAAGAGTGCCAGACAAAGAAAAATGATTTTAAGTATCTTTTTACTGCAATTACTTAAGGCGATGTCCAAATTTTGGACCACAGAAGACGTTTTGAATATGAAACTCCCAGGGTTCTGTTAATACTCCACTTGGATTATCTGTTTTATAAAAAAAACATAGCTGGCTCTTATTTGAACTCCACTGCATCCCAAGTGCTCATTCCTATGAAAATTGTTAAGTTTAACAGTCAAAATCTGGATCTTTTCACATAACTACCAAGGCAATTTCAGACGATCTACCATGGTAAGTTATGTTTAAATTTATCCCTGTGATACTTAAACCAAACTTAGGATAGGAAAAAAACTGGAATGTCAGGATGGTGTATGCCAGTGGGAAAGCAGCAAAGATAGCTAAGGAGATGCAGCTGATGAAGATCAGCAAAGTGGGCATCAGCGAGAGCCGATGGATGGGGTCTGGAAGGATGAAGATGAGCAGAGGGGAAACTGTGTTGTATTCAGGGAGAGACGATAACCATCACACAGATTGAGTGGCTTTAATGATGACCCCAGAGGCAGGCAAGGCGCTAGTTGAGTGGGCCCCAGGAGGGGAGAGAATCATGAAAGCACGCTTCCACTCCATGGACATAAAGATGACTATAATATACGTATGCAGCCCAACCAATGATGCAGAGGAAGCAGAGAAGGATCACTTTTATGGACTGTTTCAAGATGTAGTAAAGCAGGCGCATAGACATGGCATCTTGGCCATTACAGGCGACATGAATGCGAAGGTGGGACAAGAGCCAGTAGACCATGTAAAAGTGATGGAACATCAAGGAATGGGACAAGGAATGACAATGGTAAGAGGTTATGTGAATTCTGCGGTCAGAATGGCCTAGTGATAACAGGAACGCTGTTCCCACACAAGGATATAAACATACAGATGTGGGTGTCACGAGATGGCAGAATGAAGAAGCAGATTGACCAAATGCTAGTAAACAGAAGATTTAAGAACTAAAATGATGGGCACGAGAACTCCGCGGTCACTAGACATAGGGAGTTGAAAGCTGAAGAAGAAATAGATAACGTAGGAAAACATCAGCAAATATGATACCCAGAAGTTGGAAAACCATGAAGCAAGTAGACAGTTCAACCTCCAGCTCAGAAACCGATTCGAGATGCTAGCAGAGGTCGAGAACTAGGGGAACAGACAAGACAATATTGAAGCAAGGAGTTAAGAGATGGAAAAGGTATACACGGAGACAGCGCTAGGTTTCAGGAAAAGGAAGTGTAAATCATGGATAAGACCAAAGCGAGACATGGCAGGGAAGGATAGGAATGGAGTCATTATAATGGACGAGAACAGCAGGCAGGAAAAATGGAAAAAACACTATAATGAAGTGCTAAATAGAGCCGATCGGATGAATCCAATTAACAAAGTAGAGGCTGATGAAGTTGAGGAAGTGGACAGAGACACCATAGCTTCCAGAAAAACGGAAATACAGGCTGCCATCATAGCATAGAAGAACGGGAAAGCAGCCAGGGTGGAACAAATCTCTGCAGAAATACTGAAGTCCGATGTGAAGGTGGAGAACACAATAATCAAGGAGATCACAGATACGAGTGAAAAAAGTGGACAAAGGGGTAATAGTGAAGTTCCCAAAGAAGGGCGACTTGGAAGGAGTGCAAGAACTGGATAGGGATCATTCTTTTATCAGCGATGAGCGAAATTCTAGGAAGGATTATCAGACAGGATAAGAGAAGGAGTGGATGCAACTCTGGGGAAGGAGGAGCAAGTGGGATTTAGGAAGGGGAGAGGAATAAAAGATCAGATTTTTATCCTACTGAACATCCTCGAGCAGACAATTGAGTGGCAAGCATCGCTGTACATTAACTTGATAGACTTTGAGAAGGCATTCAAATCAGTACACAGAGAGAGGCTGTGGATCATCATGAGGAGCTACGGGATTCCAGCAAGACAGTGAACATGGTGAAGGGAATGTACGATGACTTTGAATGCACAGTGGTTGATGAAGGAAACAGAACTGAATGGCTCAAGATCAGAACTGGAGTAAAACAAGGGTACAACGTGTTAGGTATGTTATTCCTTCTACCCATCGAATGGGTGATGGAAAGAGCAGCCAATGGCAACACAGGATCAGGTGGAAGTTTATGACCAAACTAGAAGACTTGGACTTTGCGGATGACATTGCACTGATGTTGACAACTAAACATCACATTCAAGACAAGACCGACAAGCATACAGAAGAAAATGAGAGAGTTGAATTGTGAAAGTGAGAGAAAGTGTAATACCCAGAAATACAAGGTGATCAAAATAAACAACAGAAACAATGATCCAGTGACGATAAATGTTGAAGTAGTGGAAAATGTAGATAGCTTTGTCTAGTTAGGTGCGACAGTATCAAAGGAAGGAGGTGGGACAAATGACATCACTAACAGGATCTGTAAGGCACGGCAACCATACATGCAACTGAAGCAGATATGGAGGGCAAACAACATCCTCTGCAGAGCAAAAATTGTGCTGTACAAGACTTTGCTGCACAGATGAGAAACGTGGAAGATGACAAAGGGAGATGAAAAAAGGATTGAAGTCTTCCAAAGCAAGTGGTTGAGAATATTTTTGTGACATTTAGACATAGTTGTTTTTGTAGTACTGTAAATACAAAAAGCGTAAGAAGAAAAAGCGACTCAGATAGAATGAAGATAGAATTCCTTTAAAAGACGGAAAGGACGAATTCGCTGGAAATTTTCCGACAAGTCCGACGAACCTCTCAACAAGGGGCGCTACCCCTTGCCCCGTCGGTCACGACACCTCTGGTGACATCTTGAGTGAACGGAGCAGTGCCAAGTGCCAGGTCATGTGACCCTTGACTTGCTGATTAAGCGATTTGTTCTTTGTTTTTTTAGAATCGCACATGAGAACATTTCCAGTTTCTCCAAGCAAAAGTTGCGTATAGTGATTGTCGCCTTAGTAGCAGCCATGGACGTCGGTAATAAGTCTCACATGGGTGTATCAAATCCTGCGATTCAATACATGATGTCTTATGGATTTCGTGAGTGTCCGGCATTAACAGAAATCAAACAAGTAAGAGAATTAATTTCATATTTTTTGTTTAACTTAGCAACGTCACAGGTATAACAATGTGAACGCGTGAACGCTCCTTTGAACTTTGAAGATGGACTATTGATTTATTTGCGGTCGATAGGTTCGTGAAATCATACACTGTTAATCCAAGGTATTTTGCTTGTGCAGTTTAGAGTGTAGAGCTATTGTCAATTCATGTTATAGGGCTCTTACCACCTAGCCTCGCCATCCTTAATTTGTCAGTAACTATTGGCACCGGGCTACGCCCCCGAAAGGTTATACGTAGCACCTTCCCAGTTATCGCAGAATTAGCCTTTGAGTGTTCTAAGTTTTAGCAGCAAAATCAAGGATGAACACGGCCGTAGAAAACTTCCTTTCTCATTTGGTTGGTAACTTAAAACCGTAAAGACAGCTGTTACTGTAACCATAATAACCCACATACCTCGGTGAGCCCTAAAATTAGTCATTTTCCACAACATGGGCGCCCCAATATACTTGCCTTAATCTTAAGGCGATTAGACCTTAAATAGCACATTTCCAACCTTATTATTATTGGATTGAAACCGAAATCGCTCACAATTGCAATTAGGCCTACTTGCAAAAGAAGAGAATTTTCTTGTAAATTGTCAGTAGGAATTATTTGACTCACATGACATGACATAAGCTTTATGAAATCACTATGATGTAATACGAATTCTAAGCATATTCTGGAAGGGTGCCTGCTTACATGGCAACTTTTCATAAGAAATCCTGCTATCAAGTTAATTGCATTTGGTCAGCTTCTTAAACACCCTCCTTCCTATTTGATACTAAAAAGTACGAAATATATCAGTGTCATGCATTTTCAAAGTCCCCACTTAATGTTTTGAGCTGCAAGGAAGTTATGAAGTTTCTCTTCCTTCAAAACTGTTTTCAACCATTTTCCATAAATGTAAAGACGTCATTTCTCAGGATGATGTCACCTTCCAATACGTCTCTTTAAACTGAGAAGTATGTTGGATTCATCTGCTTAGTTTAGGCCAATGACAGGCAATTTTTTGTTTGATAATTGGAGGTTGCAAAGTGTTACCCATGTATTATAGGCCTACATACTATGTCCTTGTGTATGTACTATGTCCACATTCTTTACCATATTGGTGCATGAAATAGGGCTGCTTTATACTTTAATTGATTGATCTATCATTTTGTGTGGATTGTATTGAAAAATATGTATTTTGTGTACACTGTAGTCTTGATGGATACTATTCATTTTGTGATATATATTAATAAACAATTGGAATGTGCTGACTTGAAAAATAAGAATTATTTAAGTAATTCTTTGTCTGTACAGATAACAAAGGAAACATTTCCTGAAGACTCGCTGATGATGATTGATGAACTTGAGGCCCAGATGTTTCGAGTTATTCTTAAATTAATAAATGCCAAGAAATGCATTGAAGTTGGTAAGTTGCTTCAGCTGTCTTGTCATAAGAGTGTATTTGAACATAGTGTACAATGTTTATAGATGGTCAATATAGAGCCAGAAACGAATACAACCTATACACCAAAGATATGGACCCTGATATCCAAGGTAGCCATTTCGTTATTCCCTTTCTTCTTCATTTTTGCGGCGTTTTGCCCTCAGAGGGCATGGCCTGCTCCATCTATCCATTGTCTCGACTGATTACGATCGGCAGCAATCACAGCCAGGTGATTGTATGCTCCAGTGGCTCCATCACCAACTTTTTAGCACTCTTTTTGAAGTAATGCTTAGAAGTCATGCGAGCCCCTCCCCTCGGTCTCGGCCATTCTGGGGGTGCTCAGGAAACAAACACCAAGTTTGGGTATCTGATGGGCGGCATCCTTAGCACTTGCCCAAGATACTTCTAGCACCTTTTGGAGATCTCTGCCGCATTCGGTTGAGTTCCGCAGTGCCTTCTGACCTCTGCATTGGTGACTCTGTCCTGGAAGCTAATCCAGCAGATGTGGTGGAGTCACCTGAGGTCAAGAGCATCCAGTTTCTTCTCGTTCGCCAATTTCACCGGCCATGTCTTAGCACCGCATAGTAGTACTGAACTTAGAGATCATCATTACATTTATAACTAACAATAATACAAAACTTTGCACTGCTTGTATAATTAGCTGCTGACCTAAAAAGTGTGATTTATATTGTAACTATGTAGTCTTTTAAGTTGAGACTGTTCCCAAGTTTTGAAAAGTCCAAGATTTTAACCCTATTCCATATGGGATATTTTTGGACGTTGTAGGTATGGGGAGCAGTTTCCCCCCTCCCCCACCCCTCTGATTTCCGTGATGACTTTATGGTTGGGCACGAAACTTGGCAGCATGAAAGAAGAACATATGATAAACAAATTTAAGAAAAAAATTATGATTTCACCCTTTGTAAAATGATGATGGCATCAATTTGTCATGTGATTTGGCCATTTTCGGTTCATTTCCTTCATATTCTTTGTATATGTTAATTTTTGTATATGTTTATTCTTCAAAACAATTTTATCCAAGCAAAAATAGGTGATGCTGGAGCACAAAAACATATTTCCACAAAGAAAAACACTTGTAGTAAACAAGTGATAAATTGAAATAAATGAAGAAAAATGGAATTATGGTGTACAGGTCAAAAGGTCAATGTCGGAAGATCCCTTGTCCACAACAAATTGTCACTCATCCAAGCAGTTTTGGAGTGTCATAACAAAATGAGTACAACATACAGCTCATTTACACCTTCTTCATCATGTTTTCAACTTGAAAAATCATCTAAAAGCCGTTTAAAAATTACAAAGTCCCAGAAAATGTGTTTCTGAGTGATCCAAATTTTTACCTATTTTCTGGGGGGAAAAGTGTGTGACAAAAAGGTCATAACTTCTGACCCCGAATACCAATTACAACCAAATTTTGACAAAACATGCAAAAATGTCTAAAATATAAAGTCAGAAAAATCCAAAGTCTGAGCTTTAATCATTTTTGAAATATTTTTAAAAGTGTTGAAAGGCAGAATCTGCCTCCCACACAGAATAGGGTTAAAATGCTGTTTAAATCTAGGGACACCAGTCTTTATGATCAGACTAGGGCAGATGGAAACAGTGGACTTGCTTCTGTTTCATATGCAGTCACATAATGGGCAATTGGCATATAAGGCATTACGTTAAAGCCAATATTCAGAAGGCTTCAGATGCCTTTGCAAAGCAGTGACTGTCAGAAAATTAACCAACAGGCTGGTCATATATATAATCTGTGTCCTCATTGCAATTTTATCTCTTGTTTTCTTTTATTGTACTAAAGTTCCCTTAAGCAACATTTCTGCCATATTTTTATCATATAAAACACTATTTCACAGAAGAAATGTTAGTTGATAATGATGGGCAATTGGTATGCAACTTTGAGGACTCTCTTATTGCAGTATCATTGGATTTATGAGATATCAGTTATTGCTCTCAGGCAGCTCATTTGAAATATTTTAAGCTGGTCCATTTCAGCTTTCTATGACACACCAGCTTTCCACTGTGTACAACAGGATGCTGACAGTGGCAGGATTAAATAATCGCATTTTTGCCCCTATATTGATATCTTGTTGCCTAAACAGACAGCCTATCAAACACAAATAAAAATAGCCACTATTTTGCTGCTTTAGAGATGGCATCATTCAGTTTCTTCATTGAAACCATCATCATCATCATTACCCCATAAACGATTTCATGGTTACGGGGGCCATTATGAATTGTCGGAAAAGTGAGACAAAATGGCGGATTCACAATGA
>JANTCA010085908.1:19604-35257 GCA_024741275.1 Chironex yamaguchii | reverse complement strand
TCGAGAATCTTTACTTCATTCACACCCTCCTCAAAAAGGCCCAACTACGCTGGGCCGGACGAACACCGTCTCCCCTAGCAACTATACTATTAGCAGCTGAAGGAGGGGAACAGATCAGTTAGTGGTCCACGCAAGAGGTCTAAAGACAGCCTCAAAATCTCAATGAAGGAATTCAACATCAATCCTGACTCCTGGGAAGCCCCAACACCAGACCGAGCTGCATGGCGCACTGAAATCCACCGTGGTGCGCGCAACTATGAAGAAAAAAGGCTCAATCAGGCAATGGCCAAAAGAGCCTTGCGCAAAACACGTGATCAGACCAACTCCTTGCCCACTGGCAATGATCTCCAGTGCCCTTCCTGCCAGAGAACCTTCCATGCAAGGATTGGCCTGTTCAGCCACATGCGCACTCACCAACCGCAACAACCTTGATGTCATGGTCATCATCCAAAAGGATGGACGAACAACTGATATTTGCTATTTACATGTACGAGATAATTCTGACATCTATTAATATTATTTTGTTATACACGTGGCAAAATAGCTGCTAATCGATTCCTTTCCAGCTTTGGTCTGATTACCGACAAAAATCTACCAACATTTGTGCAAATACTGGCTACCGCCGTGAGCAGGGCAAATGGGGGATCCAAGCGCTCTCATATTTGAAACGTACGGTCCACGAGACGGACATAATACGCAAAAAAATCACTAACACTAGTTCAACAATTGCACAAAATAGTTACTAAAGATCGAGCCATCGGAAACCGATTTTTCCGAAACTACATTGAATTTTAGCAGATGGCGCAAAATGAATTCACTCCCCTTACTTTTAATAGCATGATTCGTCTTTCTGTGCCACATATCTTACTTACCAAATATTATTATTTTGTAAAGATTGCAAACCATTGCCACTTAGACCAGCGAGTTGCGCATGAGGCTGCCAGGAACTGTGATAGATTACTGACAGCAAGGAAAAAAGCACTATCTTTACTTAATAATCACTAATAAAATGATATACTTTTCAGCTTCGTCATGATTCTAAAATACTCATTAGTCTAGCAAGAGAATACAGTTTGGTTGGCATTGGTTTATTCGATAAATTGACCTTCATTTCTCTAGCTCTAGTCTATATATTGGCCTTCTTAAGTAGGTACAAAATAACGTCTGGTAATACTTACATCGATCTAATTAGAATTATTTTAGTCCTTGATTTTCAAATTATTATTATTACTATTGAAAATTACGTTTCAAGAAATCTGTGGTTCGGTTTCTCCATAAACAAGCAGAAAATTTTTAAATTTGAAATTTTGCATACCTGGCTGCTGACTGCGAATGTTAGGGAGCCATATTCTGAGCAACCACAAAGTACAAATCTAATCGGTCAAAGTGAACGTCATGCGTTGACTAACAAGAACTTACGAATATGGGAGGGCAAGTTGTATCGATAGTCACGATTATCTTTCAGAATCGCATCGTCTTATTTAAAATATCAGTGAACTCTACTGTGCCATTGTCTGCCTCTAATGCGTTTCATGCTGACAAGTCCAACGTGTTCATCAACAAATTGTTACCAGACTGTAGTGCAGTGGGTGACAAAAACACTTGATGGCAGCAGGCCATTTGACGTAACAAATTAAAATGAATAGCCAATGATTTCTTATCACTAATTTGTCTACGAAGAAAAGGGAAAACTACTGCGCTTTTTGCATTTTTGGATCTTACAATCACCAATTTATATAAATACCACGGACGAATAAACAGAATGAAACAGTGGATTCGATCAATAAAAACAAGTGATATAAAATAACCAATAAAGGGTGTCAATGAAAGTGAAACTCAATGACTAATGAAATTGCTTGATCCATGGAAACAATTGTGGTGCTAAATCAGTAGTTGTTTTCCAGCATATCTCTGCTTGCATTTGCAATATCACGTAATTGAATATCTGATGAGCGAGACAGTATCCTCAGTGTCTATTGAATTGTATGGTGGCGTGGGTCATAGATGATTCACCAATGATTTTTCAAAGTGGGATGAAACGTCATTCGCTTATTTACCAAGGCATTTCCATGACGTATTTATCTGACACAAGTCTTTATCAGTTCTCTTGTGCAAATTTTATCACATTTGAAGACAAGCAGGATATGTTTGAAACATCAGCTTCATCAACTATTAACATTCATGTCAATCGGTACACTATCGCCATTCCAGTGTGATGGCTGAATCTCTGTTGATAATCAAATTGGACCAATTTAACAACAGAAACACATTCTCGACTAACTTCAATAACGATGGAAGCACAAATTTAAAACAGCTATAGTATCCTTTCAAGTTTTCTATAATTTGATTGTTCATGCAAGGAAATATATCTTTCCTAAATTTTTGATACTTTTAAAATTTCAAAGTAATTTACCTGGATATTAGGAAATAATTAAATTTATAGGGCATCCAAAACGTCTTCCTCTCAAATTGCAATACTTTCCGCAGTTTTGACAGCTTCATGTGATATTTTGTACCTGGTTTATTTAGACTTTGTCTTACAATGACGCAAATGTTTTACAAATGCAAGATGTTAAACATAGGGTAGTCAAAATAAATGGTGGTAACGATCAATGTGAATTGTTTTCTTTAACCAACTTCGTCTTAGCTTCTCCATCCTGCTGTCTTCTAGGTATCTTTCATTGGTAGGTGCTTGCAAGGGACATCTTTCTTATATCACCTCTGACTCATAAAACCTACCATTGATAAGTTCTCCTTCCTCCCATTGGCGTAATAGCATAGGTCACTCTTACTGGTTCCTTACCTCTCTTTTCTCATTTCCATAATATCTAAAAAATGTCTTTCCTCTCTCACCTCCTCATTAACCTTGTAAATTCGTAAACTCTAGTGTGTGTGCGCGCATGTTGGGGTTATTAGAGGTCGAACTCTTTGCACCACTTGCGCTGTAGATAGTTAACAGGATTCAAACCAGCACATTGTTGCGCATGAAACAAAATCTATACCACTAAGCCACTATGTGATTTCAATGTTCACTCACAAGTGTCTCCCCTAAGCACTAGTTAGTGTTTGATAAACTTTCAAGGTGCGCTAAAGCTTATCCTTTATGAAAACGTCACAAGCGTCTTCCGTATAATATGAACTATGTATTTTAGTCGTGAACTCGTCACTATCAGCAGTAGCAGAATTATCACTATCATCATTGTCATCATCATTATCACAAGCAGCAGTAGTATCATCATTATCATCACTAACATCATCATCGTTATTATCAGCAGCAGTAGCATTATGACTATTATCATTCTCATCATTATTATTAACAGCAGTAACATCATCACTATCATCATTATCATCAATATTACTATCAGCAGCAGTATCATCATCACTATCATCATTGTCATCATCATTATCACAAGCAGCAGTAGTATCATCATTATCATCACTAACATCATCATCATTATTATCAGCAGCAGTAACATTATGACTATTATCATTCTCATCATTATTATTAACAGCAGTAACATCATCACTATCATCGTTATCATCAACATTACTATCAGCGGCAGTATCATCATCATCGTCATCATTGTCATCATCGTTATCAGAAGCAGTAGTAGCATCATCATCACAATTATCACATTTTGTTTAACATTTATTCTCCATGCTAACCAAGCTTGAAAAGGCTCCCATGGCTAACTGATAACCTATCTTGTCTATAGCTTGGTCCTTTCTGACTTTGCTCTCTTTTATATTCTTTCTTATTAGTTCACCCCGTGTCCCATCAAAAGGTCCGACAAGCTCAAAAGTTTCTTCTTCGCTACGCTGAACATTCTCTTCCATTCTTCCGCAATGGCCAAGCAATTGCAGTCTTCTGCGCTATATATATTATCTTATGCTACTGAATAACATCCTGTCCCTCGACTCCTTTTTGGAAACTCCATCCTAAGATCCCTCATAGAAACTCTATCAAGCAGGGTAACACTCACTTCTCGACGATTTTTGCTTCATACGTGTTATACGTTTCATATCTAGTAAGACGGTTAACGAAGATTTCTGTTTAAATACATTCTGTGGTGTCCTTGCTTCATCAACGAAATGTTTCATATATAAACAATAAGAAAGAATTTGCCCGACCCCCACAGAAAGTAATGATCTTGTAAACATTTCTTTCTTTTTCTTTGCCGCGACAAGATTTCATTCCCCAAGATTTTCCCCATGACAAAAGCAAGACAACATTACAATAAGATGCCAATGGCTGTTAGTATTACCATGGTCGATGTGAGATCGCTCTTTCTTACAATATTTCCGACTCCTATATCTATGTTAATGTGAGTTTAATTGTCTTGATGAGCTTAACATTTTTCTTCGTATTAATACTCGTTTAATACTCATTCTTTTTCACGGATCAAATAAATATCACACCAAGCATATTTCACATTTTCACCAAAAATATTTGTAACTCAAGGGGATTTCATATAATTAATAACGGACGGCCTCTGTTGTAAGCTATAAGCTTCTGGATAATGTGAATTCACTTGCATGCCGTCTTATCGTGTTTGATAAACATCAACCCTACTACTTCTTACGCAATGTTAGTTGTCCGCCGCGAAAAAACCTGGGGAGACATCTTGGTTGATACGGATGAATATGGGTTCAAATCCCTTTTATGGATCGCGGAAATGAAGAGATTGAGCCATTTACAGTGAATACTATCCAATTAGTGCACAAGTTTGAATTATATTAGCGTGACTGGTTATGATGGCGAAAATTCCTCCGTAGAAATGTTTCCGATTTTGGATGCGTAAGGGAGAGTTTACAAAAAATCTAAGAGAAATTATAAATCGAATAAGCCAGAGCATGATAAGGGCAGAATAATGAACACTCTAGTTTGGCTAAAGATGGATTAAAACTGGCTTCTAAATTGGAAACCCCGGACAACTTTCCTCCTGTTGGATTCCGCTGTTTATGATAATTATTATAATTATTATTATAATTCAAGGAGTCATCAACACACTCTCGAGCATTGTGTGTGCGCGCTGGTAAGTGTGACCTCATGCTTCGCTATGCTACCTTGTTGTCCGCGATGTGATTTAGTCTTGGCTACAAAACAGCAATAAATTTACTGCCTACGTAATATAAAAATTGCAACATCTACTAGAACCGAATAACCAGAACAGAAGGAAACTTGTAATAATCAACGATGTTCGAATCATGGTCTCACGACCAAGCGAAATAGCTCAGTAGAAGTAACGGAAGATTGTCCACTCGTGTGTTTTGTCTAGTGTACAGGTTGCAAATGGCATGTGCTTGGTGCCAACAATGTATTCATTTGCAGCTGTGTTCAGATTTCAGGTAGAAACAGATAGGGTCGCCTTACGATAAGAACATAAGCAAAAGTGGTAATTATCGGCTACAAGATTTCGAACCATGTTCTAACAATTACAAACTTGGCACTTTCTTTGCTCAGTTACAAAACATTCTCGTACATTACAGGGAAGCCAGCCTTGTGCATACGACGCAGCCCTCAGTCATTAGATACTGCCACTAGATGTACATTGCAGTCACCATCTCCTTAGCGTACTTTCCCTCTAGGCTGAATTCAACATTTTCATCACCTTTCGGCTTGTCTTTAAATCAAGTTGCACAAACTTTTCAACTCCCTGATCGCTTTGCTAGAAGACTACCAAATATCTAAGTCACAACTTTCTCATCATGTTGACTTATCCTCATCATAAGGTGCATCCAAGAAATCAGGCCCTCGGTTGTTTTTCTTTACACTACCCACGTTCTTATTGGTACGTTCATAAAGTATATTGGACAATTTTCCACTGGATCCTCTTCTCACATCCTTAATTAAGTCGTACCAGATTTCATGGTCGGATCAGCTTTCATTGAAAAAATCGGAGCTAATATGGAAAACCCGCGTCATAATCACCATTTAAGCATGCTGCAGCGGATACAAAAGTTAAATAGTTCATTAGCAAGTCGTACCCTTTGGTATTGTTGCGTCAAAAAGTTGAAGGTAGAGCCAGTCGGCTCCCACAGCCCAGTCGGAGAAAGAGAGTTTACCCACAGGATCTCTATACCATTTAGTTTTGCAAGCTGATGTAAATCTTTCAACCTTTTGCCACACAGCAGTAGTACTTCTTTTAACGCAATGTAGCTAACCAATTCATTGTCAAAGGCAGTTGAAAGAAAAATATTTTTGCAAATAATCAAGTAATCGTTGAAGTAGAGAGGGCTGGAACTAATCATTTGCAGCACAAAGGGATGCCGGTTACCATATTTCGCACCCTTTAATCTGCAAAAGTGAAGCCTTAAAAAGTTGTCGATGCTTAATAATCGGTGAACCAGCAGAAAAAGTAGACTTATTGGCCAAGTGGCCTTCGTGTCCAAATCTCATTGGTACCCTCTCCTCAGGGTAATTAATGTAGTCCAAACAAAAAGCAATAATTTGTATTAGGTGGGAAGGCGGGGCAGTTCGTGTCATTTATTGAAATGTACCTTGCAGAGCGTGTTAGATAAAAGAAGATTATTTCCAATTGCAATTTAAAGAAAATTTATCTCGTGTAGTTTAAATTAAACGTGAATATTAACCCGAAAACTGTGAATATTTGTAGATAACTTTCTAATGGTCAAAGTGATGCTTAGAATTTGATAGAGAAATGTGTGCGGTAGTAGAGTAAAAGCTGAAATGTTTTCTGATGCCGTTTTACACGTGACATCTCTTTGTCAGTAGAAATACAACACGTATTACTGCACATTAAGATTTACTCTACCCATTTTTGATGTGTAAGTGTTTACATCTACTCCTTATAATCCGGCAGTTCCGTCATTATTTTTTCTCTACGCATATTTCCCCACTCTACTCATACCCCACTAGTCTCATTGTGCAAGCATCGTCTCACAAGATGTTACCGTTTTTAGTCCAAATTTCACCTGCCTATTACAAAAACCTATCAGCGGTTTCTGCATTATTAGAAATATTTACAAATCATAGCATTTGATTCTAAACTTTTCTGGTATAATTGCCAATGACAAGAGACAATAACACAAGCATATTTTTATAAACATTCTCTGCAACTCGATAATTCTAGCGTGGAAACCATCTTCACTTAACGATTACAACGCTTATAAAAAGAATTGGTTGAGCATAGTTTACTAGGAACAAGAGTTTGTTCTTGTTATCCATTTAGGCTGTGTGAATTCTTCTATCCCCAATAAAGCGATAGTTCCGAACTCCTGAATATGAACACCTCTGTTTGAAGTTATCGAGCAGAAGTTTGTTTAGACTTACGTCCCTACACTCGTTAAAATTTCCTCTTGCACAAAGTTAATTGCATTTATCATCAAGACAAAGAATAACAATAAAACAAACTTATTATTCACGTCACTTACCTCATGTATTTGAGTGTTTCCGCTGCCCTTGATGTGATCCTGTGTAATGGATAGGCACGTTTGTTGGCAGCTCAAGTAGACAGATGCTTCTATTTTGGTAGCAACAAAGATATGTATTTTGTTATCTTACCTTAGGCTTAGATTTCTATCAGTTTTAGACAGATGGACATGATTTAATACTCAGATATTTATTTGAGCATTGTGGCAGACACCAGATCCATGCACAATTTTACATTTGTTAGGACAGAAACAAAACACCCACTACAAATATCAAACAAACTTATTTTTCTAACACTGCCTTGTCATCACGTACCAGTAAACGCAGAAAGTTTCCTGTTTTAAAGGGAAATTTGGAAAGGTCAACAGTAACTTCTTGAATTCTTGTTCTACTACTACTTTTACTACTTTTACTACTACTACTACTACTACTACTGCTACTACTACTACTGCTATTGCTACTATTACTACTACTACTACTACTACCACTACTACTACTACCACTACTACTACTACCACTACTACTACTACCACTACTACTATTACTAATTTTAGTACTATTATTATGATTATTATTATCATTATCGCCTTGAAAATTTGCGACACTGCCCTAAAAATATACTTAAAAACTTTTACCCCTGACACTCTTCAGGGTATTAATCGTCAGAAAGAAAAATATATGTATATGGCAACCTTTTTTAGACGAAACGTGTATCGAAACTAGCAAATCATAAACAAGAAAGGTAAAAACAAAGAGAAAGTGAAGAAACAAAACATTATTGGAAGAGTCCAAGGGAAAAAACGAACTTTTTCTGCCTACAGAATACTGGTTTTCTTGTTTTAATGCAAACAGACTCCAATACACTCAGATGAAAGGACCAACTAGCTGCGCCAATTATCCGAAAATTTTCGTGATTATACTTGGCGCATTCTGAATTTCCCTGTAAATGGTGCCCTACGGCAGAATCGCGATGGCTGTTTTCTAGGAGGAATTGATGCTTGGCGTACAGATTTAAACTCTGAAGAGTGTCAGACGAAAAAACCTTTTAAGTATGTTTTTAGCGCAATGTCGCAAATTTTCTTGGCGATTTCCCAGTTTTGTACAACAAAAAGTATTATTATTATTATTATACAACTATTATTATTATTAGTAGTAGTATTGTTATTAATATTATTATTATTATTATTAGTATTATTATTATTATTACTATCATGGCTACTACTGCTTCCAATACGACTCTTATTACTTCTAATTACCTGTAAAGTGAGACTTACAATGGTGCTTTGATGTCGTGAGAGAATAAATTGAGTTTCTACGCTACAACGTCTGCTTCTACTACCATTGCCACCTTTAAAACCACTTCTATTAATTCTACTACCACCTTCACTAACACCACTTCTACTACTTCTACTACTACCTTCACTAACACCACTTCTACTACTTCTACTACCACCTTCACTAAAACCACTTCTACTACTTCTACTACCACCTTCACTAAAACCACTTCTACTACTTCTACTACTACCTTCACTAACACCACTTCCACTACTTCTACTACCACCTTCCCTAAAACCACTTCTACTACTTCTACTACCACCTTCACTAACACCACTTCTACTACTTCTACTACCACCTTCACTAACACCACTTCTACTACTTCTACTACCACCTTCACTAAAACCACTTCTACTACTTCTACAACCACCTTCACTAACACCACTACTTTGGCCCTGTCACACAGCACTGCGTGTCGTCAATAATAAGATATGTATCAAGCTGACCAGTTACTGTATCACCACCTTCAAAGAAAGTGTAGCCAGTCATCTATAACCATCATACTCTATTTTATATCATTTACAATGTAGTGCCACCGGGCTGTTATAAAACAAATGAAATACGGAATTGAAATTTACCGCCCATTTGCAGAAAGTTCAATACGCTCTTTTGTACACAAGAGCAATAAAGTTACGCAGCAAGTATTTCATTTCTTGTCTTGTCTATTTTTCCAATAATTATAACTGATGCCCAATCTATTCCACATCTATTCATGTTGAACTAGAGCAGCAGCGCATTTTCTACGAGAGCAACAAATCTTTGTCATTCAACGTGCAATCTTACAATTTTGACTTCAATGTGAACACAAAATTTAAGCCTAGTGATAAATACTTTGTAAATTAGTCACGAGAAGTTTGAATGGGGATGTAAAATTGACAAGAGAAGTAGGAGTCAGTAACAGACAACCTATTATACTAACTTTTAACTTAAACTTGATAAAAAGTCATAGCGTAACTTGGTTTTATTCAAAACCACGATGATGCCATGATAAGATCCACTAAAATGATAACATCAATATTTCATTCGCTGTTGATTCCTTTGTTTTTATCACGCAAAAAGGGGCCGTACCTTGTCTTCAAGAGGATAGAGTGCCAGGAGGTTGTCAGGAGTGACGAGTGTTAGAGTAGGGCGTTATCGTAAACTGAAGAGATATGATCGAAACCGGCCTACCAATGCCTATGGAGGACTGCAAGGATGAAATCAGTCAGGGATTGATCTTCCACCTCACTGGATTTTGAGAGGGCAAAATCCGATTCAAAGCGTAAAGTAGGTAGATGGTCAATAATTGGTTGGGAGGTGGTTGAAAGCAGGTGGTTGGCCTTTTTAATCAGGTAGATGGGAAGGAAGCTAGGTGAATAGCTATCTAATCCACCATTTTTAGATGAATAGTTTGTTAATTAGATATTTAGTTCATTAATTGGTAACGTAGTCAATTGGGTAGGTAGTTAGGGGCAGTGGTGGTTAGTTCACTAACTAATAGCTAGTTAGCTAGTTAGGTAGGTAGGTAGGTAGGTAGGTAGGTAGGTAGTTAATTAGTTACTTAATGAGTTAGTCAATTAAAATATAGCCCTTCGGATTTTTAACTTACATGGTCTTAGTCTCGCGACAAGATAGACGTTTCAGCTCTTGTATTTTACTCGCTACGTAATAGCTCCACAACATTTCATTGTTACGAAATTCATGTTTACAAGTCATCTTACTAACAGTTAACTCATTGAGACTACCAGGATGTGCTAAAATTAGACGTCTCTCTAAATATCTTATTAACAAGCCAATTTCTAGCTTCTCACTAAGTTTCAATCTACGGAGATTAATCGACTGACGTCAATGGCAGAGAAATTGATATACTTTTTGCTAGCTGGACTTCAGTTTAGGACAAAACATAGTTTATAAAATCATATTATAATTCTTATCTCTGTTATTTTGTGGTATATTCGCTTTTTTAGAACGAAGGAAGAAGCTTTTAATAAAAACTTTTGAGGTTCTCTTAGACAGTTATATTTTATGAAAATCAAAATGTAACGGACGTTGTAATCTACACGGTATATGAAGTCAATGTATCCAAAACTGAAGTACGTTGTGAGTGTTGTTTAAAAAAGATAAAAAAGTATTACTACCTTTTCAGAGAAAACAATGTCATTCGATTGAATAAGAGGACAGGAGAGACCGCGTAAGTTTTGTAAATAAAGAAAAGGAACCGAAGGAAATTTAGATAGAAGCTATTGGAATGCAGCCATAAGGTCATAACTAAGAAAGAAAAAACAATCACGAAAAAAATTGCAGTTGCAAATAAGTGCAATACTAAAGAAAGGGAAAGCTTGGGTCAAGAAAAATGACGAAACTAAAGATATAATAGCAAAGATATGAATGGTGGTAGACAAAAAAGTCTTAGTTAAGTTAACGGTAGTGTAGGGTTGGCATGAATAAGCGTATTGTGCTGGTAACGTTTTACATCAATTTTTGCTATCATGTAGGTCATGCCTCATACCTAACCAACGTAACTGCTACAAGGGTGCAGAAGCTTGGAATTTACAATAATCTTATTTCAGATGCCTTAGATCTAAATCAAGGTAAAAGTTATGTAAACGATATGAACAGATCATAATTTTTCGATCAACAAAATCCGAGTATTCTGTGAAAACGACGCTACACTTAAATCGTTCTCTTTTTCAAGGTATACGTCAACAGGTGGAATGAGCTTGATCTCACCCAAAAGTCATTTGTGGGCGTGGTCTGTATTTTGATACGTAATTCATTGATTACAATAATACTTTTCTTGCAACATTTTGTCTTAATTCGATTCTAAAGCAGATTCACAGTTAGTGCTAGTAACATAGGTTATATTGTCAACGACTGGCATGCTGGGTAAATGCCTCACCGGATTTTGCAAGTAAATCCTTCATTTTGCGACAAACGTCTAATTTTACCTGTAGATGAGCTGCATTTTTATAGTACAGTGCACTCAAAGACAAAGCATAAAGCATAGTACAAATCTTTCGATTGCAACCTTGTATCCTTATCCGACACAATCACAGTTAACCTTTTTTTAACGTGGCATGTTTACAAGGATACTTAAATAATCCAAACTTGTACATATGCTTATCTTTAGTTTAAAACAAGATACAAAAATTTTTTTTATCTCGAAAAAATGTGAAAAGGTATTTTAAGTCATTCGATCCCATTCCTCAGTTATTCTGTGTATCGTATCGTGGGTTAATTGCAATTTCAGCATATTCTACAAAGTGTTTAAATCTGCATTTTCTTACAAGCCCTGACCGTCGGAAGGAAGGAACGTCAAGTAGACAGTGTGGTCGTCTGTAATGGGCACTCGCGGATCGAACCAGGATTTGCAAGCTGCAAATCAGGCACTAGTGACTGAAAAAGTGAATAACTAAGAATCGCTTCCATTTCTGCTTAGCTCTTTAACTTAGTTGGAACTGAATAAGGTCTGCAGTCAATAGACTCTACTTTAACCGATCATTACCTTTGTGTATTGTTACTTCCCCTTACTACGGGGATTATAAATTAAGACCTTATCTGTGCAGTGGCTTAGTGGTAGATTGCTTGCTTTGCGTGTGGAAGGTTGTGGGTTCGAATCCACGAACAAGTCATATCAAAGACTTAAAAAATGGTACATAATACTTCCCAGCTTAGCACTCATCACTAACGGGATAGATTATGGAAGTTAAACACACGGTGCTTCAAATGGACTAGCATCCTACTGTAGAATTTACTGTGCTTCCACAGCTGTGTGGCCCCAAGGCTAATGAAACGAAGATGAGCACCACCCTATACCCCAAATGGAGTGAGAAAAAAATTAGCTTTTTTGTGCAAGGAGACCGGCGAATTACTGTGTTGTTGTTATTGGATCTCAGATGCTTGTTTAAATTTACTTTGAATTCTTCTGTATTAACTGATTTTGCAGTAAAGGTTTAAAAGCCCGTTGCTCGTTCGTTTAATTACAGTTCTCCCTAGCTCAACACTTCCAGACAGTTCCTTCATAGAACTGCCGTAGAGTCTCTACGCCTAGAATGCAGACAAACAAAAGAAATGTCCCTGCTTGGAAAACCTTTTCTTCATATAATACCATGATAAAATTCCTATATTTTGATTTAATACTAAACGTGGTAATGCAGAAACATAAAACACAAGATAGAAGACAAAAATTAAACAAATGAAAAAAGAGACCTGGATTCCTATTGACTTAATAGAAAAGTGTAAAACTTCGGTTTATTTTTGGTTGTCCCTTTAAGATATTATTTTTCAAATCTCCCTAAGTTCTGGTTCGAAGGTCTAGTGGCTACAATCAAACTCTTAACTTTGTTCGTTACACAGAAACATATGCTATATATCTGCGTTTGTTTCGGATGATTCATACTCTGAACTCTGAAGAGTGTCAGACAAAAGCTTCTAAGTCTGTTTTTAGCGAGATGTCTTAAGAATTTAATAATTCTAAATCGCCTCAATCAGTTCTTTATTAAAGCAATCTATCTATAGTATAGCATAGTATAGGATAAGACAGGACAGTACAGTATGGTAGGGTACGGTATGGTACTGTATGGAATGGTATGGTATGGTACGGTACGGTAGGGTATGGTGCGGTATGGTACGGTACGGTATGCAAGTGTACGGTATGGTATGATGTAGGATAGTATCGTATAGCATAGCATAGCATACATAGCATACATAGCATTGCATGGCATGGCATGGCATGGCATGGCATGGTATGGTATGGTATGGTATGGTATGGTATGGTATGGTATGGTATGGTATGGTATGGTATAGTATAGTATAGTATAGTATAGTATAGTATAGTATAGTATAGTATAGTGTGGTATAGTATAGTGAAACATCGTATGTTATAGAACAGTGCAGGGAAGTTTATTTGTTATCACAGGCCTCGCTGCATCTCGTGGTTATGCCAGCTGATTTTTGCTTTGTGGGTGATGATGCTGTACCGTAGCTGACGTGAATATCATGAAGGTGAATCTTGAAGCAAATGGGAAGGGAGAACATTTTTGTTATTTGGTAGCTTGTGGCTAAAGCCTTAGGTCCTAGTCATACGTTTATTTCATGTGCGTATACACAATAATTTACATGTAACCTGGTGTTTGAGTTGACACTTGGAATTTAAAGACCAACAATTCCTAAACCAGATGTGTACCTCCGCGGATTCGAACCTTGGTTTTCATCAAAGAATCTCTGGTTCGATTCTCAGCTTGTCAAAGTAATAGTTTCCTTTGCTTGATATGGTCATACTGAATAAGTTTTCATGTAGATTGCAAAATCAAATCCAACTCAATAACTGCCAAAGGCTTTTTATGATTTCATAGTATTATACATTGCAGATCTCCACAAAACAACATATACATGAGTATTCTAATAGGCTCGAACCCGAGAAACGTTAATTATGGCTGATCTCCCTTCCTTGGAGTCGACGATTAAGCCTTGAAAGGGACAGTGTGTAGGGGTACAGGTATTAATTAGTTAAAGCTTAATATCACCACTCTCTTGCTACCAAATTTTTCAGAGAATACAGAAATCAGGCGCTTTTGTACTCTGTTCAAATGTATACCCCGGCAGACAGAAATGCAGAAAATTTTCAAACTATTGCTTTTACATTCATCATTTACACCGTGTGGTGTGTGTCAAGGCTAAACTAGAATGGAAATAACAAGTTTAAATTGCTTGCTTTGGATGAGGGTTGAAGGGGGTCATTACAATGATGACAGCCTCTCTTCATGTTTTACAGTTTAAAGTATTGGTCCCGTTACCCTGATTCTCTTGTCTAAACATAGACGCTGACTTGCAAAGTTTAGTCAGACTTAACAGTATTTCAAAATTTTGCTTTTTGATAATACCTTGTCAGAACAATCACACATTCTTCATGCTTGCTCATATTTTTTAGATATGTACCAAAAGGAATTGTTTACTTACAGACACTAGCCCCATAGGGCTTTAAAAGAAATGATATCACAGATATAAAAGAAATATTATTAATCTTTGATTGAAATATCAGTGAGATGAGATCTGCATTACTAGTGGCAACTAAAGAGAGCTATCCTGTGTACGAGAAACAGTAGACATAGTTTCAGACAAACTTGACCAATGCAGAGAATCACCCTTGGGTAGGTTGGAAACAAAGGCTTAAAGTCGCTCAAAAGTCAAAGTTAGCTTTAGTTGGACGGCTACTTTGTCTTGAACAAAAAAATATTAAGACAATAATTTTGCAACTATATTAACGAATACAATAATTTTAATAATAAATTTAATACAAACATAGATGCGTTTGGTACTAAATAATCGCGGATAATAAGTTCCATATTATATTAAGGTAGATAACTAGAATGACTACTTTAAAGCAGACAATTATTTTGACTACATTAACGTATATAATGCCTTTGACTACATTAGCGAAGATAATAATTTTGATACTACAGTAAAATAATGATAGTTTTAATACTACATTATTGTAAATGGTAAATTTGACACTTCTTAATCTGAAGAAAGGAAAGCCAATTGCTAGGAAACATAAACATTTCTCCAAAATGGGGATTAATGACAAATATTGCATGCTAGTACCATAAACTGTATAATTAACGTAGCCGACTGAAACAATTTCTTCTGGAAAAGCTATAGTAGCGTTCAGTGTGCTACGTATATGAGGTTTAGTCTTAGTAAATTATTAAACTCCCTACTTAGTGATTATGAAGAATCTTTAACTGTAAAAGCTAGATAGTAAATACTTCTACTATTAATGAAGTGAGGTGGGAGCAAACCAAGTTGTTGCTTTTTATATGTTTTCCATGTCAAGTAGGGGGCACATTTTGCTGTCACAAGTAATGAAAGTTAATGAAATTCAGGTAGCATGTACTAAATCTAAGACATTTTGTATCTCTTTTCCTAATGAGTGACTTTAACTTCA
>JANTCA010085908.1:0-12110 GCA_024741275.1 Chironex yamaguchii | reverse complement strand
CACTCATAAATTTCCTTCTTGCGATGTCTGAAGAACATTACTCTTCCTATTAAACGCCTTACTTTTTAAATCTATTGACATTGTTATTTGGCAGAACTAAAAGATGATCATCATCGTTGGCAAAGTTTATATTTGTCACGTAAGGACACATTTCCGAATTTTTTCCAAGTCTACATTGCTTATCATTTGGAAAATCCGAATTTCCTGATTACATCAACCGATTTATTTATTCACAAAAATGTAGTGCCATGGGGGTGGTATATGACTGATGAAATATAAAATTTATGACTTTACCGCCCTTTAAAAGTCAAGAATGATCCGTCCGCAAATTTTCTACCTGCAAGACTGTCGCATGACTAAGGCTTTGTATAGCGAAAATTTGCCGGTTGATTCATCTCCTCTTACATGGGTGGTAAAGTTACAAATTTAATTTTTAATCCTCAACTACCATGTACCCCTTTATACTGTAATTCTTGTGTATTTTGTCACCCCAGCCTTTTGGAAGTCGAAAATGTGCGGATAAAATGTTTTGTTGATAAAATGAGCGGCAAAGTTACAGAGTTCAATCATATGACACACAGTTAACACAAATCTTTAAGAAACAACGCCTGCAGATTCCTGCCTTTTTAGGCAACGAATTAGCCTCCTGAACGAAATTTCATGGAAGTTATTTAAAGAAAGCGAAAGCCACAGATAATTAAGTAGAATGATGAAGATTTAAACTTTTTGTTCTAGAGATAAAGCACTTGAAATCATAGTGTAATGAGAAAATGACTTTAAGATGAAATGTAATGCCTACGGCATGCACTATAGTTTCACTGGTTCAATATTCAAAGTGCCTATTCATTGCGTCAAACAACAAAAGCGCGTCGATGGACTGTAGAATTTGTTGCGCAGTTTGTCGTCGTCAGTCTAAGATATAAAATAATACAAGAGACCACACAAGAAAGATCGATAAAAATGTAGAATCTTTTCCTTGTTTGTTTGATAATTATAGGCTTTACTTGTGATGTAACAACTGAGTTGTACCGTTAGAATGTTTCTAACTTTTTCATCTAATCATTGTTGATACTACTTGCAACGTGTGGATCTACTGTTTTCTCATGTAAATTATCAACCCTCTACCTTACCTATCTTAAAACATGATCAGCAACACATTAAGGAAAGTTGTGAGAGTATTCCATCTACCTGTGATGGTTTACCACTGTGACACTACAACACAAAGTACCTTCTTTAGTACGAACTTTTACTTAAAAAGATAGTTAAGTGAAGTTGAACACGAGGCCTCTTCTCTCAGTAACTGATGGCATACTCATAGTACGGGTGGGATGCACACGCGTTTTTTTTAGTGAATTTTATATCCTCTTCTTCTATGAACGCTGGTACTCGTTCAACCGACCTCTTTTATTTTATGTGCTGTGGAATTGATTCAAAAAATTGCATTAAGAAGTGAGTTTGTGGTAATTGATTTTAGGAGAATTTAACGGAACACGTTAACTGAGCAAATCTGTCTCCAATTTTTACATATGGTATAGAGCTGCAAGGTCCAACATTTTGAACGGTTTGTCTTTATATGTTGCCCAAAAGGGGCATATAAAAAGATTGAAGTTTACCAGAACCATTTACAGAAGAATTTTATGTACAAAACATTTGCAGCAAAAGGAACGCAAAGTTTCCTGGACGCAAGATCTGGAGAAGGATGTTTCCACACTGATATTTTAACACATTTGTATACACATTTTGAATGCAATCAAGTGTTACAGAATAGTATATATTCGAGTTAAGGTATCCATGCTCTCGTAAATTGCAAATACGTTTGTATATAAGTAAATATAAAATTTGTATCTGTAGTTTATATCATATAACTGTAAAAATTAGATGATTACCTTCAAGTCATAAAAGATGTAAATTACAACCTACTTCATTAATTAACTTTTAGGTTATTACCGAACATTTGTCAACAGGCCATTCAGCTACCACACCACAGTCATCCTCTAAATTGATAGGCCAATACAGGCAAGAAAAATAACACTTAGCAAAGATAATATGGCCTAACTAATTTTTGGAGTGTTTTAGTGTGCCCGACTAGTGCGAAAATTAGGCCATTTTACATTGAAACACAAGTGTCTCCAAAATACCATGAAACAGAACTCGAGAAGATGGTGGATTTGAGCAATTTTTATTGCATATTATATTTTATGACACCAATATTAACCTTTAGGTACAATATGCTTGTCTGAGATTATACTTTACCGAGTTTTGCTTTCGAATATCAGGTAAATGATTTATAGTATGGAATAGATATATGCTCATGGAAATGTCAAATTCAAGTGGAGGTCCGACTTGAATTTTTTATTTGAAGTTGATATAAACTAAAAATGTCCGATTTCGATAGGAAATTCACAATTCTGAATCTCTAGACCAGTTTTAAAACGGTATTGTACTACAAATTTCTAGCAACTTCTAAAACATATTTTTACTAATTAACTATATAACACAATACGTTACAAAATCATAGATTTGCAAAGACAACCGTGATTATTAGTTATGCAATATCTTCTTCCAATTTCTGTTGCGGTTATTTAGAAGATTTATTTTTGATAAAGAGACTGGATTTAATTAAAATCATTAGTAGAAACATTCAAGTTAATATTTCAACAACCTATGTCCAAGATCAAGACAGGTTGTAAAAAAACACTACAGTCAGTATTAACAATTACTAGTTATGAAATTGTCCTAGTCAATCATGTATTGAGGGTAGATGAGGGTCCTAAACTCCACTTCTCGATATCGATCATCTATGAATTTGTGACTGTTTTCATGCTTCTTATATTGTGACCATTGAGTTGTATTGAAATAAAAGTTACCCTCTTGTATTTCTGAGGAACAAATCGTACAACAAGGAAGGGTGCCGAATCCGCAATCTTCTGCTTTCCAGGCAGGTGCTCCGACAACTGAACTACCGGGACATTGTTTCTCAGAAATGAATATAGACAGTCACGATCTAAACCATTACAAATTTTCAGAAGAATAGAGTAAACAGTTTCTGTCAATGTGAATTGCAATAATCTGTATTGATTTTATGCCGTATCAATGTCACATATAACATTTGGCTTCATTTCAAACATTCATGTGATTAAATAATTCGCCTAACAAGGGATCTGCTTCCATTTGACCAACGTCTACAGGGTGTGGTCAAATGAAATTACAAACATACCACTCTCTCTTGCGCTGCACACACTTCTCCGATGTAGCGTGCTCCCTGTCAGGTACATCTTGGCACCATCTTGCGTTATGTTTGAAGTTAGTGATGTTTGAAGCTTTTACGTACTTGACACATACTATGAGTAAGTCTGTAATCGAACTTTTTACGGACGAAAGGACACTGTGACAGTATCCTTTGTCTGCTGACAGACGAATCTTTGCAAACGAGGAATCTTAGCAATTCAAAGACAACAGTACTGTAATCTTTGATGTTCACACACAGCTAAATGCGATCTTAAGCATAAAAAGAACTGTATTCAAATGAGTGGTTTACCAACTGAGCCTTTCTTTACCACAGAATCCCTGCTGGGTATTGTCCGGACAAATTACTTTGTCCCTACACATGGGTGACTGTAGAATTCTCTGCTGTCGTCTTAACGCTCGAATACACAATGTACAAAGGGCATCAAGATAGACTATCATTGGCTGAGATAGTGTTGAAACAAAACGGCAAGACAAGCACACAGTAAAATGACTTAAGGAAGGCCTTTTCTATGCATACTGTTGTCGTCTTGAATAGTATTAACAAGATGTATTTTGAGAATGGCCCACCCAGTAAGACTATAGAAGATTGACACTGCTTGCTCTCATAACAATTTAATGCTGTTTATGTTAGGGAACCCTTTGTAACGTTAGTTATCGATACCAAGAGCAAATCCTGTCAACCGAACAGATTTGGTCAATTTATACAAAAAATGTTAGTCCAAGCTTTTACACTGACACAGTGGGAGAGTAGCAGTTGTTTCTGAAAATCGATGTAGGGGATCGCGTTCAAGACTTCAACCGATGCGCTCATGACAAATGCAGATTTGATACCATAACAGCAGAAGTGTCAGCGTCTCCCATGGAAACGAAAAGGAATAATTATAATATAGTATCAAAACAACGATTTTCAGTAGAAGTAGCGATAACGTGCTACACATGCGATCGCTCCAATCTCATCACCATGACATATTATATTTTGAGTCACTGCTTAAAGTCACCTTTGAATCTTCAATCTTTCTCCTTTTAACAAATAAACTGTAAAATGTAACTTTAAGTTCCTTTTGAATAGGAAATTTATATCCATGAATCTACACCTAGACAGTCTGGTGAATTGCTAAATATACAGAAACTAGTTTCATCTGGTTTGAACCACAGCTAAAACGACGTTTTCAACTCATTCTACCTTTACTACTGATTTCTCTGAAGAAAGTTTGTGCTGACCGAACTTTGAGACAGAGTCCCACAACCTTAAACATCCTGCCTTTTCTACTGATTCAAGCGGCTCGTAAGAAATAATCGAACTATCTGTGGCCATTAAACCTCTGTTATCGACTTTAAAATGGGTCTATATCTATTGCTATGTAGGCTTACAAATACCACATTTATCACATTTGAGCCAAAAATCATGAATTCCTAAAAGTGATTTTTGTTAGGCAGCTGACGTTAATATACCATACGTGATGTGCCCATGTAAACGTATGACGTGGTTCTTTAATTTAATACGATTGTTTTTGTCAGCGACGCCCACACTTTGCCGTCTACAGTGAGGAGATCATAAAGTATTTCTTGAGGGCCTATCTCCGTTTGTAGCAAAAACGTCGTTCATGATTAATTATGTAATCATTACACTTGGTTGAAAACACGTGACACAAAGATAGAGAATATCAAAGAAACGTGCAAGTGTAGTTTTTTTGGTTTTTTGTTCCTGTTCTTGGTATTCTTGCTGATATTCATGATACTCTTATTTTGTTCTTGTTCTTCCTTTCTTCTATGTCTTTACCTTAAACTGTCTTTCCTTCTTCTTGTTGCTCTTCTTTTTTACGCAACAGTTTTCCTTCCTGTTATTTTTCTTGTCATTACCCTACTTGAAATTCTTTTTCATATTTTTCTCACTTTTCTTATTTTCTTTTTCTTAAATTCCTGTTGTTCTTTTTGCAAATGTTGTTCTCTTACTTGTTGTTGTTCCTTAACTACGTCTTTTCTTCTTAAGCCTCCTTTTTTGACGCTTACTGGACCATCGTGACTTTGATACGAACACGACACCTTTGTCCATCACCAGCCAGTTTCCGTCTGTCATGCTTCATCCTTTCCACTCAAAGGATCGAAATCCACATCAAGCTTTGAAAGAAAGCATTGGCTAGACTAGGCAGTTATTTGCTCTCTATTTCAAACTACCGGAGAATAACAATTTCTAACCGATCAAGACGCGAAACAAAATGATATCACTGTTTGCAAACCTTACACGACCAAGTATATGTACCAGAATGCCATATCAGGTCATTTGCAGTTAATTCAAAGAATACACTAGCAACCGTTGTCTGTTTACCACAACATTAAGAAGTTGAAATCTACGCCATGTTGTTTACAAACGATTTCTATTATGCCAAACAGTTGCATCGAGAAATGTTTTACTTTCCTAACACCTGTCATTAGGATATACATTATTGCTTGTAAATGCTGAAAGGCCCGGCATGCTCTTCAATCAAGGCGAGAGATCGATTCACTACACAGTTGACCCAGTTTTCAGCAGCGTTTGATTTGGTATCAAGCCAAAAAATTTGAAATTACTCAGAGGAGTAACACAAACTAAAAGGAATAACTATAGAGAATAAGTTTGAAAAAGATAACGTGATTTGCAGTACCGTTTCGTCAGGCGGAGTAAGCACTAGTATTGCTTTAAATCCCTTTATAAACGTAATATAGAAGATAGTCATCCCAGGTAACATGTACAATATGACTTTAATTTCATTCGTAATGGGTAAGGTGTGAAAAGAGTTTAAATGATGTCTCTTGCAATTTATTGCAGTTCATACCTCCCAATCACTGGACTATAATTGTCAAAGACAAGGTGTGACCCTTTAGACAAAAAGAGTGAATATGGGCAGAAATATACTGAGTGATAATCATTATCGTATTTGTTTGAATTTGGAAAATGATCAAAGTTATACCTTCTTTATTGTTAATTTCCTCCACAATCATACCAGCAGTTACCTGGAACACTATGTAATAATTTCCGTCAACAGGTTTAAGGCAACATATAATGGCCAATGATGTTTGTTAGAAAGTCTCATGTGACAGGAACCTGGTCGCAAATTTCACAAAATCTGTGATCGTTTTCATGACATTACATAATATATTCTCAATTATAATTCTATGTATATATGATTATTATACCTTATAAGGGAGAAGATTTCTGTATTCACTAGAAACCTATTGACAAGATGGGACTTAAGAGAGATTTTAAGATACGAGATTTGTAGGATTTTTTTGTCTGTCACTTGCTCATGTGTTGAAATTTACTGAATTTCTGGTTGTGTCAAGAAAACATATTCCTATGCCGCATGGGAGAGAAATTAAACCAGTGTGAAGTTTAGTGAATGTGAAAGAAACGAAGGATATAACAAGAAACTTAGGAAGTTTGTTAGAAAAGAAGAAAGGATTTGCAAGGGAGACAAGCAGGAAGATGAGTAATGAAGATCAGTACTGAAAGAATGAAGGAAACATTAACAGAATAAAGCATAAATAAAAGGTAGTAAGGTAGTAATTTGGTAAATAGAGTGATAGGAAGGTTTAAGAGGGACTATGGAATATAGTAAAGTAGAAAGTAACTAAGAAGGTAGGATAACAAGAGTTTTAGAAACTATAGAATTAGGACAGAAAGAGGGATAGAACAAAGGGCGGGATAGGGATGTAAGAAAGCTAGGCTATAATCGAGTAGGTCGACAGAGAGTTCAGTAGATGTCGGAAAAAATTAAGGAAGCATAGGGTGAGAAAAAATAGGAAAACAGAAGGTATGTTAAACTTATGGACGATAAAATATGAGTAGAAATTATACCAATGACGCATAAATAATAGAAAAAACAGAAATAAAATGATTTCTATTGCTACATATCTTAATATGTTGAAGATAAAAGCTAAGCTGATGACAAGCAATGCATAGAAATAGGACTTGAATTTGAGTTGCTATGAAATATTTCAGAAATGAAATAACGAATGATCAACTGCAATGGGTCAAAACGCGACTTAATTGGAGGAACCTATTTAGCTATGAGTCGTAAACATAGAATTCTAGCTTCATGGGACGAAAAGGCAAGGCCAATTCTTGGCTTACAAGATTTTATTATGCCTGTACTCTGTCCTGAAGATTAATGGTTATTAATTATTATTGATGTGTACAAGTGCACTGTGATATAGATTTTTAATTGGCCTTTTGTAAGCACTTACGGGATGGAGATAGGTGAAATTTAATTATCGCTGGGTCCATGAATTTAACACTGAGCCAAATATTTAAAATTACGAAATGCAATCCAATAAAAATAGCTTAGACAGATCCTTATCGTTGTCGTGTTCTGTAATTGTTATCAGCATTTGATACAACTCAGATAAAAGAAAAGATTGTCTTGTACAACCTATGCCTGATTGACCAGTTGCCAAACTTCTTACAAAGCTTCTTTACACATGCATGCCATGGATACCCTTACTAATCATAGAGTTGAGTTATTAATATAAGTATGTGCATTTATGTGCACTACACTGTAATTAAGTATACGATATTGATTCACTGTACCAAAACCAAATTATTCTAATTTTACAGTATATATTGCACTGTGCATTGATATACTATACTGTTTACTGCCATACTGTACCAAACTATGCTATGCAACAAGATCTCATATTGTACTACACTATTCAATTTTATCTATGCTATACTTCTCTGTAGTAAAATATATAATATCACATCACAGTATTCTACTTTCGTAATATTTCAAATGATACTATACTATCACATCCTATGTTTTATAAAAAATCAATTATATTCACTTTATTATACTGAAATATGCTATTCTAAAAACTGCTAAAATTTACTATGCTATACTGGACTATACTATTCTATACTATCTGTACAACCCTACGCAATACTATGTTATATTATGCTATACTCTATTCTACTTTGTTATGCTATGCTATAGTCTACTATACTATAGTCTACGCTATACTGTATCTCTCTTTTATACTCCCTTGCACCATTATATACTAACATGGTATATTACGTATAGCAAAAGACATGTGCAAGAATATGTTACATTAATACAGAAACCATAACAATATTCCTTACCTCTTAAGGTCTTACGTTAATTCCCTTGACAAATAGACTTAAAACAGGAACTTAAATACAAATTTAACCATTGCTTAAGCAACACAAAACGCAAAAACAAATTTGATTTTGTAGAAATATAATTACTCTCTTGCCTTACATTTGCGTTCAAAACACTTATCTCCCGTTTCATGTGATTGCTGTTGCAGTTTGCTAGTATTTAAAGTTATTCACGGTGGTAGGTCTACGTTCATGTGCTACAAATAATTGTATTAATTATTTTAAATTATCAATTCAATTACTGAAGGGCGCTTTTGAATATCATTTGTCACGTCTCTGCCATTGATCGATTACGTTTATCGATAAAGGAGTGAAACTAAGGTCAAGACATTTTGCTCCACTGATTAAAGAGATAATTCATATTAAAATGTCACTTGTTGGAATCTTCACTTCACTAAAATTGGAACTTTCAAGTTGGCATCCAGTTTGGATTTCGAGTTGGCAGCCATTCAAGATTACGGTTTCGTCCTCATGACAACAGCAACATCAGTATACGTAAATATTGAAGGAGATAGTATGTTATGTGACGTAACATCTGTGGATGAAGTCATGAATTGCAAAGGAGCCTTTTTGGACTGCATTACCGAGTAACATGGTATTTTGAAAATATGACGTAAACACGATAGGTTTCTTAAGTACAAATGTTACAACTTGGTTTTCGGGCGTCTAATTTATTTTCAGTACTCACCATTGAAATACATCTTTTGACGTGACTAGCTCTAATTGCAAACAGTCTCAACCTTGATAGAATAGAAGAAGTTTTTGTAACATAATATGAAGAGCATGCCGATACACAACGAAGGACACTCGTATATATATTTCTCTGTTCTATTCCAAGCTAGCAAAAACTATGACAGTGAATAGTATCACTTAACCAAAACCTTTTCAGACTATTGTAGATCGATTTTGGTTGGGTGTGGCAAGGAGCGATTTTGTATGTTCTAATGGTTAACTATTACCAATGTGAAGATATTGGATCTAAGGATCCTGGTTTAATTTTAGATATAGACACACCACGTGTAGGAAAAATAGCTACCTCTCTAATTCCAAAGGTAAAAAATGACGAAATGTGAACCTGTTATACGGAGAGGAAGCATAAGGTTTATTGGTGGTAATGAAAAGAATATGTCATCAGATCCGCCTCGTGCAGCTTCCTTTTCACGTGTGCAGGTTTATAGGACTACTTACCAAATTTAAAAAGCCAAGTTAAATTTAACATTTTTTATTGAGAGCAACTGGTTAAGTCAATGTCAAATAATTTGGAGAACGTCCATTGTCTTCTCAACAAGTTATCCGGCAAATTGCATAATAACGTGGGGTCTTTCCTGCTTCGTTGTGCTTTGATAGTGAACGTTTTAAGTTATTGGTTAAAGTTATGCTCATACTCACGAAAACAAATGCGCTTGTAACCATTTACTTTTCATGTGTTAGTTTGTGTATTTATGGCTGCATCAAGGTATTCATGTACACTATCTCGGCTTCGAAAGTTCTTGACCCAAGCGTGGTCTTGTGTAAGAAACACATGTAAAGTTATCACTACAACCGCCTGAAATATCCGATTGTGCCACTTGTACTACTTTCAGACAGAAGTAGTATTGTCCATGAATGCTGCCTCTGTTCATTCGGATTCTTTTCAGAAAGGTTATTATTTTGCCGCACTATTCTGTGTTTCTTCCGAAGGGTCACATTTCTTCCACATTCTGTTTTCAAATTGTTTGTTTTTGCTTGTTTTCAGATGTTCTTACTCTGAGGAGGGTCAGCAAAAATACGTCTTCTCGGTTCTATTTCGCAGTATTTCAGCTAATCACAACGATTTCATTTTGACTAGCTTGGAAGAAATGTCTCTTTCGACAGCGCTTTTGATGTATAGTTTTGGATTTGTGTGGGTCATTACTTTACCAGATCTCGTGTTGATTGGATTCGTTCAAAGAATAGTGGTAAAACCTCACCATATGTTTGAAACAAATGCACAATTTCGTATAGAAAACTGGATTAAGTTGTCGGTTATCTTTGAGGCACATGACTGAATGGAAGTTCAGGCGATGGTGTAGTTAAAGCAGTGGCCATCGGAATATAAATTAAAGTAGACACAACGTGATACAATTAGATAATGTTCTTAAAGGATATTACTTGGCTCTAAAGTTACCATGGAACTGTTAACCTTCATTACTCAAATGCCAATTATTTCCTCTGTAAAGTTGTTTTGTTACTACTCATTACAGAGATTAAGCTTAATCCTTTATGGTTTAATGATTATGTTTAAAACATATTTTTGTCGGAACAAACTAACGCTAAGTTGAATCCAACCTTTAATAAGCCCTCATTTCATGTCTATTTCCGTCATAGAACTGGTTGATATTCCAACGAAGCATTCTTTTGTTATTTCATTATGTTATCAAGAGATCTAATCAATTCTCTGACTCAGCATTCTGAAAGAATTTCAGACTTGAAATTGTAAAACTGTTACGCGCGTCAGCTCATCGTGGGGCAAATTATTACTGAATTATCACTCTGATGGAGGTTTTTGTTAGCATGACTTCTTTCATTTGGACTTGGAAGCAAGTTAGATATTATTATAAATAGCTGATCTGTAAACAGGAATATCTGATATGGATAACTCTAGCTTATGTGTTGAAATTTGCCAAGAATAACAGAGAAGAAATAATTGCTTCTCTCATAGTATATGACGTTAATTTCAAACTGCCTGCCCTGATTTTTTTAATTAATGGAAAGATATATTTCCTGGAAAAAGCTAAATTAACTTATTCTTTGATTATTGTAAGTGGTCTTCTGTTTTACTGTTCGATATATGTAAGTCCTTTACTGCCCTACACTGTTGGTTCCATTCTTCTCATGCAATAACGTTTTTCTTGTCCTTTGATTTATTTACAAGGCATTCGAAAAAGTTAAGTTATGTAGTGCTCTCATTTCAAAACACTCCATAAATTGTAAAAACTTTCTTTTGTTTAAAATTCTGCCACTTTATTGTTCAGGTTGCTAATTTAGGGTTTGGTCACATCAGATGGGTCTACATGGCTTAAATCAGTCATAGGATACTTAAAAACTACATAGCCTTCCAATATAGCACTTTGCTAACAATTAAAAAAGCAATCAATTAATCAAACCATTTTTGTTGCAAAGGGCGCAAAAAATAGTAAAAAATACAGTGGACTCTGTGAGACAACACATTCTTATTCGTAATATCGAGGAACCGTTATATCGACACTACTTTTGTATCAATTTAACAGTCAAGAGAGCAAAATTTTAGTTTGCTTAAGTGAGCATTCGCAAAATCGTGATTTCCTAATAGGATGCATGTACTTTGTCACGATTAACGCTATACACAGTATCAAGTTAGGAAATGCACATTACATGTTGGAGCTATATTTGAAAGTATATTTGAAAGTACGAAGTTTCCGTCTTTGATGAAATGAGGTAAGGTGGGTGTATTCACGGCACAGGAAACTCTCCGCTTTATTTAATCAATGTCACTATTTTCTCCCTAATTAAATATGTCGGATTTAACTTGTAGTTGGTAGTTCTGCATATTTCGTAACTAGAGATGGATTCGAACCAAGGTCCTTAGATGCAACGTCATGCGCTGTAACTTTGCTCTAAGCATACAGGGTTAAAATTTGAACAATCTTTTTGTGGTACAAAACTTGAAAATCGCCTTGAAAATTTGCGACATTGCGCTAAAATCATA